>CAUYSK010110171.1:0-19648 GCA_963575035.1 Avahi laniger
CTCCTGCCGCAGCCTCCCAGAGCCCTAGGATTACAAGTGTGAGCCATCGCACCTCGCCCAGACTTCAGTATTTTTAAAGCTCCCTAGGTGATTACAAGGTGGAGCTTACTTTGAGAACCACTGCTATAGATGATCCAGGTCAAATACTTCATTTTATAGCAGGAAGAACTGAGGCCTTGGGGGTTTAAGAATTTCATCTAAAATCATACGGCTCATTGGAGTTTGAGATCTCAATTCAACAAGCTAATTTTTGGGAGGCATTTACTCTGACCCAGAGTAAGCATTACACACTTTACAAATATAATCTCAATCTTCACAGTAATCCTATGGGAAAACTTAGGCCCAGGGAGTTTGACTAATTTGCTCAAGATCAAAGCAACTAAATAGTGGCAGAGATCCCAGTTCAACTGTTCAACCAAGTTGGAGCAGCATGCAGATGGCAAGACAGGCATAGGGCCCCTGCCTTAAGGAATTTACAGTCTAGTGAGAAGGGAAGGGAGCAGAGGACCAACAATTAAAATACAGCCTGATAAGGGTTTTAGCAGAATTAAACAAAGGTTGCATTGGAAAACCAAGGAGGGCACTTAACTCTTGGCAAAGTTAAAGAAGTGTTAGGTAGTTGGTTAGGGATTCCGGGTCTCCTAGGGACAAAAGAGGGGTGCTGCTGTGATTCACCCCTCCAAATGGGCTTTCAGAGAGGCTTATGGGAGATCTGCATGCGCAGTAAGACTCAGGACATATATCTCCCAACTGTCCAGTCAAAGTGGTTCCATGGTGACGTTTGAACCAGGAGGGAGGTCCCAATCTGGGCGCTATAAAACAAGACACAGACCCTAACCAGGCCCTTTTTTTGTGCCGTTCCTTTTGCTCTCCCTTTGCTGCGACAGTGGGTCCAGTTGTCATCTGTAGCGTATGTGTCATGCTCTGTAAACCAATGTCTTGCTCTTGCCCTATAATCCTATCGTCCTGTCCTCAATAAACCTCATTTTCGTGCTTGCCTTACTTTGGTGCATCTGGTCATTCTTCAGCCATGAGCGCACTAAGAACAACATTTCAGACTAAAACTTGACAGGCCCAGCAAACGGAAAGGTAATGTTAGAGAGCGAGGTGAATGCTTAGAGCTATGCAGAAATTCAGGATGACTTGACAGGTACATTTGGGTGGAGCTGTTAGCGAGGGCTAAAGCTGAAGAAGTTCAGAAAACAGATCATTGAGGGGAAGGAATTTGAGAGAGGAAACCATTGAAGGATTATAAACTGGATAGTGAAAGGATCAGCTGTGTACATGTATGTATTTAAATAGAGAAATTAAACAGGTGTGGTGGCATGTGCCTGTAGTCCCAGCTACTCAGGAGGCTAAGGCAGGAGGTTGGCTTGAGCCCAGGAGTTTGAGGCTGCACTGAGCTATGATGGTGCCACTGCACTATAGCCCCAGGAACGGAGCGAGACCTTGTCTCAAAAAGCAAAAAACAAAAAACTGAAGTCTTGGTCCCTCCCCCAAAGATTCTGATTTAATTGGTATGAGGTACAAGCTAGGCATGGGTAATTTTTAAAAGCTCCAGTGATTCTAACATTCAGCCAGAATTGAGAACCACCAATCTAAAATTTCTTCCCCATGTAACACCCTAGAAAGTTGAGCTGCCAGGATTCCCTGGAGGCAGGGGAATGGAATGTCTCCTGACATTCATCTCCTATAGCCCTTTGTTAATTTAGCAGGAAGCATTATCGAACAGACCTGCTAAGCTGGAACTCCTAGAGTATTTATGGATTCCTGAGTGTTTAAATCTAGCAGTTCACTTCATCTAGGAGAAAGCTGGGGGACCAGAGTTCTGAGAAAAAGAAAACAATGGTTCTTTCCTACCCTACAGCTCTACCCCAAAGCCTGGGAGTCTAGATATCCTGGAGTGTTACACTATGGCTGAAGGAAAGGGCAGAAGAAAGGGTCTTTGGTATAAGTTTAGTTGGGGCACTGAGGCCCTGACTAGATGAGGGTAGGGGCAAAGAGTTACAAATACTCATTCCTTTATCGCTGTACAGTGTTTTAAAACCATATTCACAGCCATGACTTACTCGAGTCCCAAAACAGTCTTGAGAAATGCAGAGCAACTGTTATTGTTTCCATTTGGTATATAAAATCGAAGTCTCTGAATGGTTAAGAGAATGGTTAATTTTACCAAAAATTATAGTGGGGGCTGGGTGCAGTGGTTCATGCTTGTAATCCTAGCTTTTTGGGAGGCTGAGGCAGGAAGATTGCTTGGGCCCAGGAGTTGGAGGCTGCAGTGAGCTATGATGATGCCACTGCACTCTAGCCCAGGCAGCAGGCAAGACTCTGTCTCAAAAAAAAAAAAAAAAGAAAAAGAAAATATATATATATAGTAGGTTAGCAGCAGGGTCAGCATGAGAGTCCCTGTACCCTGAATCCTGTCCTGGGCAAAAACACTCTGCACACCCAGGTAGCTCAGAATCCTTGGCTCCCTTAGACTTGGAGCCAAGGCTCTAAATGGCCCCATCAAATGCTACAGGGAACAACTATTAATAAAATACCTCCTTTCAATTTCCTATGGGGCATCCACCTCTGAGCAAAGTCATGCTCTCTGAGATCCTTAGCAAATATCTTCACTTTTGCAAAGTTTGGGTGCTTAGTACCGGCTCTGATGCTTGGACATTCAGGGAGGTGTTTAGTTATAACGCCCAGTGTGTTGAAGAGTACTCAGAAGGGCCTCATAGAGCAGTGTTGGCCAAATGCTGGGTCACAGACAGGGGTTGACCCTTGGCCAGTGGCTCAGGATGAAATGGAAAAAAATAGAAAAGGGAAGTGATTTTTTACTGAGCTAAATTTAATTAATTGGAAGCCCTGTCTTTTATTCTGAGATTATGTCCTTCCTACTTTTTTGGTGTTAAAATTGCCTTCCAGCCAGGCGTGGTGGCTCACGCCTGTAATCCTAGCACTCTGGGAGGCCGAGGAGGTGGATCGCTCAAGGTCAGGAGTTTGAGACCAGCCAGAGCAAGAGCGAGACCCCATCTCTACTAAAAATAGAAAGAAATTATCTGGACAAGTAAAAAATATATATATAGAAAAAAATTAGCCGGGCATGGTGGCACATGCCTGTAGTCCCAGCTACTCGGGAGGCTGAGGCAGTAGGATTACTTGAGCCCAGGAAATTGATGTTGCTGTGAGCTAGGCTGAAGCCACGACACTCTAGCCTGGGCAACAGAGTGAGAATCTGTCTCAAAAAAAAAAAAAATTGCCTTCGATGAATTAGTGCTCATAGTAGATGGCACTTTATTTTGATGTCCTGAATGGCAGAGTTGAAAGATAGCCACCCTATATAAATCTCCAAAATTGCTTTTGGAAACTTTACTGATCCAAGGAATCCCAAGTCTGGTAACCACTCGTCATCCTGGAGGGCCAGGAGTAAGGCCTATGACTCTAGAACCCTCAGGGTAGTGGGAGGCCACAGAGAGAGCCTTGCCTTGAGGGCAGTGATAGAGTATCCAACAGTGGAAGAATCAAAATGTCTGGAGTTGGGCTTTGCCGCCCATAAGTTCGTGTAGAAGGAAAAGAGCCATTATCATTTTGGTTTTATTTAACAAACATTATTCTCTTCCACTCCGTTTTAAAGATGAGGAAACTAAGACTGAGGGTATTGAGGAACTTGCCCAAGGTCACAGCAGTTAGCAGCAGAGCCAAGAGTTGAAGCCAGGAAGTTTGGCTCTGGAATCCATGCTCTTAATCCCTTTACTACACTGCCTGCTTAGAAGCAATTTAAGACCTTTGTGGCATGTAATGATCTATTTTCAGCCCGTGATTCCACAGACAGAAATTGTTTGTGGACTAAGCTGCCTGATCTGCATTGAGCTTTTGTCAATGATCCCCTTTTGAGACCTTTCCACAACACCACTGGAAAAATCAGAACAGGTGGACGGCCCTTTGGCAGTCTCAAAACATAGCAGCAGCAAAAGCAATGAACATTGGATATGGCTAGCAAGCCCTTGTAGAGAGGTACTCTAGAGCCTAGGCTGGTAATTTTTGAAAACATTTTTAAAGGAACCAAACCCTTTTTTTGAAATGTGGACCTATTTGCATATATAGCATTATTGCAGTATTCCAGATGACCACAATAAAGCTAGTTGTAATGAATTTTTTGGTTTCCCAGTGCATATAAAAGTTACGTTTATACTATACTGTAGTCTGTTATAAAGTGTGCAGTAGCATTATGTCTAAAAAATGTACATACCTTATTAAGAAGTACTTTATTGTTAAAAAATGCTAATGATCATCTGAGCCTTCAGTGTGTTGTAATATTTTTGTTGGTGAAGGGTCTTGCCTCAATGTTAATGGCTGTTAACTCATCAGGGTGGTGGCTGCTGAAGGTTGGGGTGGCTGTCGCAATTTCTTAAAATAAGGCAACAATAAGTTTGCCACATCGTTTGACTCTTCCTTTCACAAAGGATTTCTCTGTAGTGTGCAACATTATTTGATAAACCACAGTAGAACGTCTTTCAAAATTGGAGTCAATCCTCTCAAAACCACTACTTTATCAGCTAAATTTATGTAAAATTCTAAATTCTTTATTATCAATACAACAATGTTCACAGTCTTTTCACCTGGAGTAGATTCCATCTCAAGAAACCACTTTCTCAGCCGGGCGTGGTGGCTCACTCCTGTAATCCTAGTACTCTGGGTGGCCGAGGCGGGTGGATCGCTCAAGGTCAGGAGTTCGAGATCAGCCTGAGCAAGAGCGAGACCCTGTCTCTACTAAAAATAGAAAGAAATTATTTGGACAACTAAAAATCTATACAGAAAAAATTAGCCGAGCATGGTGGCGCGTCTCTGTAGTCCCAGCTACTCGGGAGGCTGAGGCAGTAGGATTGTTCGAGCCCAGGAGTTTGAGGTTGCTGTGAGCTAGGCTGACGTCACGGCACTCTACTCCGAGCAACAGAGTGAGACTCTGTCTCAAAAAAACAAAAAAACAAAAAAACAAAAAAAAAGAAACCACTTTCTCTACTCATCAGCAAGAAGCAAGTCCTCACTGTTCAAGTTTTAGCATGAGATTGCAACAATTCAGTTACACCTTCAGGCTCCACTTCTGATTCTAGTTCTCTTTCTGTTTTCACCACATCTGCAGTTATTTCCTCCACTGAAGTGTGAAACCCCTCAAAGTCATCCCTGAGGGTTGGAATCAACTGCTTCCAAACTCCTGCAATGGTGATATTTTGACCTTTTCCCATGAATCATCAATGTTCTGAATGGCATCTAGAATGGTGAATCATTTCCAGAAGGTTTTCAATTTACTTTGCCCAGATCTGTCTGAGAAATCACTATCTATGGCAACTATAGTCTTACAAAATGTATTTCTTAAATAATAGGATTTGAAATTTGAAACTACTCCTTGATTTATAGGCTTCAGAATGGATATTTTGTTAGCAGGCATGAAAACAACATTAATCTCCCCATATATCTTCATCAGAAACCTTGGGTGACCAGGTGCATTGTCAATAAGCAGTAGTACTTTGAAAAGAATTTTTTTTTCTGAGCAGTAGCTTTCAATAGTGGGCTTGAAATATTCTGTAAACCGTGCTATAAACAGATGTGTTGTCATCCACGCTTTGTTTTTCCATTTATGGAGCACAGGCACAGTAGATTTAGCATAATTCTTAAGGGCCCCAGGATTTTCAGAATGGTTAGTGAGTATTGGCTTCACCTTAAAGTCACCAGCTGCATTAACCCGAAAAAAGAGAATCAACTCGTACTTTGAAGCTTTGAAGCCAGGCATTGACATCTCCTCTCTAGCTATGAAAGTCCCAGAAGGCAACTTCTTCCAATAGGAGGCTGTTTCATCTACATTGAAAATCTGATGTTTAGTGTAGCCACATTCATCAATTATCTTAGCTAGATCTGCTAGATAACTTGCTACGGCACTTGCTGCTTCACCTTGCACTTTTATGTAATGGAGATGGCCTCTTTCCTTAAACCTCATGAACCACGCTCTGCTAGCTTCCAACTTTTCTTCTGCAGCTTCCTCACCTCTCTCAGGCTTGGTAGAATTGAAGAGAGTCAGGACTTGCTCTGGATTAGATTTGGATTTCTATTCAGGCCACTAAAACTTTCTCTACATCGGTAATAAGCCTGTTTTTCTTTCTTATTATTCTTGTGTTCACTAGAGTAGCATTTTTAATTTCCTTCAAGAACTTTTCCTTTGCATTCATACCTTGGCTGTTGGGCACGAGAGACCTATATCAGCTTTCCAAATGCCTTTCTCACTAAGCTTAATCATTTCTAGCTTCAGTTTAGAGTGAGAGACATGAGACCTTCCTTTCACTCGAACACTTAGAGGCCATTGTAGGGTTATTAATTGGCCTAATTTCAATATTGCTGTGTCTCAGGAAATAGGGAGGCCCCACAAGATGGAGAAAGGTAGGAGAATGGCTGGTTGCTGGAGCAGTCAGAACACACACATTTATCAGTTAAGTTCATCATCTTCTATGGGCACAGTTCATGGCACCCCAAAACAATGACAATAGTAACATCAGAGATCGTTGATCACAGATCACCATAAGAAATATAATAATAATAAAAAGTTTGAAATATTGCGAGTATTACCAAAATGTGACAAAGAGACATGAAATGAACACATGCCGTTGGAAAAATGGCACCAATAGATTTGCTTGATGTAGGGTTGCCACAAACTTTCAATTTGTAAAAAAATACAATATCTTTGAAGCACAATAAAGCAAAGTGTAATAAAATGAGGCGTGCTGGTACCTGCCTGACACTGTTTTACAGTTAACTTTTTTTTTCGATAAGTAGGAGTACACTCTAAAATAATGATAAAAGTATAGTATAGTAAATACATAAACCAGTAACATAGTCATTAATTATTATCAAGTATTATGTACTGTACATAACCGTATGTGCTATACTTTTATATGACAGGCAGCACAGTAGGTTTGTTTACACCAGCATCGCCACAAACATGTGAGTAATGTGTTATGACGGCTATGATGGCACCAGATGATGGTAATTTTTCAGGTCTATTATAACCTTGTGGGATCACTGTTGTTTAAGTGCAGTGCATCGCTGACTGAAACGTCATTGGTGCACGACTGTATATGTTGTCTGCAGAAATGAGATTATTTGAGGTCAATTAAGGCTATTATCCCATTCCTTTTTTTTAGGACTGTAGAAATGTAAATTAACTAATATTTGCATAGGCCTTTTACGCAGATATTTTCTCATAATAGTCCAGTAAGGAGGTATAGTTATTATTCCTATGATACAAATAGGGAAACTATATTTTAGTGTAAGCTAAAGCTGGGACACAAACTCAAGTTTTCTTACTTTAGATCTCTTGTTGCCTTTTGCTTCTTTGAAACATTTAAAACTAGAATAAACTCATCTTATTGAGTGTCTCCTCCAGGAAACCAAGTAGGTAGCGGATAACCTATTTTATCTTTTTTTTTTTTTAATTAAAAGAAATTTTTTCCCTCCCCCACCCCTAGAAACCTATTTTAAAAATAAAGAAGTAGAGACAAAATAGGAAAAAAATTATATTTTTATTGATTAAACTGAAATGACACAAAAAAATTAGTGGTATTGAAAAACAAAATATTTTATTTTCTTTAAATTTTGAATTTTAAAAACAAAGACTTGTTAGAGAACCAGTTGAGAACTAGGCATGAAGTAATATATTCACAGATAGTCTAAAAAGAATTGTTTTTTCCCCATGAGAAGTGCTTTACTTTCTTCACCATTAATTTACAAAACAAAGAAGCAAATAAAAATACACTTGGACTATACCTCAGATACATATCTTTGAGGATTTTCATAGGGTTAAAGAAAACAGAAAAAGAAAATGTGACGTTTGTCTTCTAAAACAATCTTTTTAACATTAATTTCTCCACATTAAGCTCTTTTAACTTTGAATTTTTGAAAGCATGTTCCTTTCCAGATGAGTAGGGTGTATTCAAGAAATCAATTTTACTCCTTTCTTGCCGAAAGTGCTTCCTCTCTCAGTTTTAAGACAGTGGTCCTATTGGCTCCACACTCACAGAATGATTAGCCAAGAAGCGACTTTCTGTGTGGAACCCTCGGTTAGAAGTGAATGCATTTTGGAGCCAAAGGACTGGAAGCTGCCAAAATGATTCTGAGCAATGGAAAAAGAGTCCTCATCTGTACTTCACGGCTTATTAATGAGTTTGCCTCACCATTATCCCCAGGCTTTTCCATCTCGAATGCCTTCCCCTCAATTGTACCCCTCCCCAATACTGACAGACATTTTTAAATGTTTCTTCTTCCTGAGAGAATCCCCAGCCATTTGCAAAATTTCTAGAAAGAGGAGTAACATTTGATCTTTTCAGATCTGCGCCTCCTGTCGTTCACCATAATCTGGCCTCCACTCTCCTCCTCTACTAGACTTTTCCAAAAAGGTCTCCAAGGACTTCTATATCAACAAATATGGAAGCTTTTTTGGGTCCTCAACATTGCAGGATTTAAAGTGCCTGCTATGACTGCACTGCTCTGGACTCGGAGCCTTGGTTTGGTGTTGTTTTCCTCCTATTTTAGTTTCTCCTTTTATTTGTTGGGTGCTGAAATATAAGTGGCCCCCAAGCTTCCATACTAGGTGCTCTTCGTCTTGTACTCACCCTGGGTAATCTCTCTTGCTTTCATTCAGGCTTCTCCTGGGACCTCTACACACTGATGACGCTCCACAATTTTCTAATTTTTGAGAGCCTGAGTCTCTGTGTTCTCCCAAATGAAAGCTCAACATTTTCACTAGGATATGCCTCAGAACTAGCATCTCAAAAACCAAATTTTTTCTTTCTTCTGTAAATTTTTCTTCCTCCTATGTGTTAGGCCCTTCTTGGGTGCATAGCATCACCATCTCCCTATTCAACCAAATCAAAGAACTTAAAGCCATCTCGATGTTTGCTTCCTCCTGAGCCCCCTCTTTGAGTTCTTTAGTCTGTTTCTAAAATTCATCCCCTCTTCTCTCTTTCCTCTGACTCCGCCCTAGCTCACACTAGCACCATCAATGTTCTGGACAATACTGGTAGCACCTAGCATGTCCCCACACTTTCAATCTTTCCTAATCAAATACATCCTTATGATGATCCATATGCATTGGAAATGTTATCTCTTATCAATGATAAGGTAGAATTCAGTGGAAAACATTACATAACATTTTTGGTAGGAAAAAACCAAACACTTCAATGTTGAGACTACATAAACCTTAATCTGTCTTCTATATGATATGACTTCTAGCCAGAGAAATACTTCTAAAGTGAAAAAATGTCCCATTACTCCCTTGCTTAAAACTTCTTAATAGTCCTTTGTTGTCTTCAGAATCAAGACAGGGAGAACAAGGGTCTTCCACTCAGCCTCATCTTCCTACCTACCTTATCTTCCACTCCTGCCTCATTCCAGCTATGCTAATTTAGGTCTCTTTAATTTCCAGAGATCACTATACTGTTTAATAACTCTGGGCTTTGTACATTCAGTTTTTTTCTGCCCAGAATGCCCTCTCCGCACCCATCCTTTGCTTGTCAGATATCCATTCAGCCTTCATTATTTAGCTCCTTTTCACCTCTCTAGGATCATGTCTTACCATTCTCCTCAAAGTAAGTGAGCGTGGAACCCTTCCCAAACTTCTTTTAATCCTTTGAAATTGCTCTTTCTTGCCTAGGGGCCCTTGCGCATGCAACTCTCTCTGTCTTGAACACTCCTTCCCTGCTTAGTTTGTCTTGACACTCACCTAACCCTCAAAATTCAGTTTAGACATCACCTCCTCTATACTTGGACCCGAGTATGCTTGACCACTTTCAAAGCACTGTACGGTACGGTGGTTTTTAAAAATCTATTTTGCTATTTGATTTTGAGTGCAGTATTATTTATGGCAATGTTGCCTATAATAGGAGATAAACTCCTACATCTGAGGAGCTCAGTACAATAGAGATTTCTTTCTTTCCCAAAAGAAGTACAAAACAGATGTTCCTAATTGTCAGGTGGCTCAACTCCAAGCATGAGTCAGGGTCCTAAATTCCATCCTGTGGCTCAGCCAGTTCCAATACACGTTCATTTTGAAAAAGAAGGAGGTTTTACAGGCCAAGCCTACTGGTGTCACACATGACCTCTGCCCACAAGTCACTGGCCTCAGGCACAGGGCCACACCCAATTATAAAAGGGACTGGAAAAGTAGACAAACTGTGCACCTAGGAAGAAGAGGAAATGGTTTAGTGTACAGTCACCTGGACTCTGCTAGAGCTAGGCTCTGCCTTTTCTCTGTCTGTCTGAACGAATGAGTGAATGCAAAGCAATGGATTTTATAATTCTCAGTACTGAGCAGACCAGTAGGATAACCCATAAAATAGAAGGCCATGAAGAACCTAGACAGATTCAGAGAACTAGAGAGATTATTAAGGAATTGGAAATTAGGTCTCTGTCTGTGGAATGGTTAAAAGTTCTAGATTGTTCTTCACGGAATAAAATAACTTGCGGAAAAAAAATCATGCTTTTAAAAGTTATCAAAATCTAATAAAAATACTTCAAATATCATACTTACTCTACCACTAAACTTTGCTTGTTGATTGTTAAAGATTTTGTTTTTTTTTTTTTTACAACTAAAACTTCTAACAAGAAATAGTATCTATGATAACTGGATTTTTTTAATTAAATTTCTAAATAATGAGATTTGTTAAAGGTGGTCATGATAAGTAAATCTCAAGTGACACCTGGTCTATGGATCTGTGAAAATGCCAGGCAGGAAGAGATTTATCTTTTTTTCAGTTGTAGAAAAGGAAGTTAACTTTTTAGATAAAAAAATAAAACGTGATAGAGGAATTCACTCTCATAACGATGTCTTTTTCTGCTTACTTTTACCACGTGCAATAACGAGCAGACGAGTTAGGCACATGGAGCGAGGGCAGAATTTCTGTGTGATTCTGTTCTCCCTAGTAGTTCACTCTCTGATATGAAAGAGTTGGAGAAAAATAATAATAATAAAATTAAGAGTGCTCAATACCTTATTGGTCTAAAATTGGGGGGTTGAGGTCTTAGTCCCAGAAGATGTCTTCCTACACGGTCAGGGTTTTAGAAAGAAGCATGCTTTTTAAAATTGGCCTCATGTTAACCATGTTAACAACAAGTAAATATGCAAGAGAAAGACACCAAACTTTAACTTTAAACATATTTTTCAAAATTTCTGGTATCTATACCCTCTTTAAACATAGAGCCCAGTAATATTGCTTTAGTTTATCTCACAAATAAAATAAATGTGAATAAACTCTGTACTTGGAATTAGCATAGTACAACAACAAAAAAAATCGGGATGGGAATCAGGGCACCTGGTTCTTCTGCCAGTTCTGGCACAGGCTATGTAATCCTAACAAGTATAAAACTGAGTAAATCCAAAGGTATCATGTTTATAATCCTATGTACCTAAATTCTAAGCAACAAAAGAATTTCATATACGAGCATTACAGCATTGTGGTTACAAACAAGGTTTTGAAATCAGATAAAATTGAGTTTGTTTCCTGATCCTAACATAATAAATGTGTGGCTTCAGGAAAGTTACTTAATCTCTCTAAATTTCGGGAAATGAGGATAATGAAGGAGTAACAAACTAACTTCATATATACCAACCCACTGCATTGCAAATGGTTTGTTTGAAAGTAAGATGAAATCATTTATACAAGGCTCTTGACATAGGTCCAGGGCCCTTATTTGACTGTCTTATACACTTACAGATTATTATCATGTGCATTTTAAAAAATCTACCTTAATCTGGTCGCCCAAGCTAATTTGTGGGTAAAATACTTAACATGAGAAAAATAGTCCCCATGAATGCTGAACTTGTAAACAGAATCATACAATAACCATAAGAATATTACATAGCATGTTTGACTTGATTCTCACTTTCACAAAGAAAAAACTATTATATTGAGAAAATGGGTTCTTTGTATGCTAAAGAATGTCTCATGCATGAGGTAGAGTTGTTCATTCCAAAGTTGCTTTGGAATGACATAAAACATTATCTCATTCCAAAGCTAACTTTACACACTTACCTTTTATATTTTTCTGTAAAAATTTCTTGTTTCTGTACCATCGTTTCTTCCATTGTCTCCAGTTTTAAAGATCTCAAATTTTATATCTGAAGTGTTAAAATAAAAGAACTACAGGCAAGGAAATCTTCAGTAAGTCAGGCTATGCTAGATTGGGGAGCTGGTCACACACGCAATTTACTTAAAATGCAAAAATCAAACATTTCAATTACAGTCACACATTTGCTTTGGTTATCATGTAAAATCAATTATATCAACCACTGGCCAGAGAAAAATCTAAGTAATTAAATTTACTTGTTTATTTCTACTGATTTTCACTCATTATTTTTAAACAAAACCTTAAAAATAATAAGTACCTTGCAACAATTAGAAGTATATTGCCAAGAAATTGTTACTCAGATAAATCAAAGGAATTTATTATATGCTAATATCTTTTCAATTATACTCCTGGCTATTTCTTTCAAATTGCAGCAGAGTGATATAAGTTTGTCAGGGGAATGTGGATTAAAACTTCTTTATACTGTATATGCCTTATAAGAAAGGCTAAAAGGAAACTTGTAACAGACTGATATTGCTTTTAAAATATTTGCTTTATTTAAAGAAATTTTTGCCTTATAATAGAGTAACGGGAAGAAGAAAAGGGCTGAAGTGGAGAGAAATCACTATAAATTGTAGCCACATGTACATACAGATCATTCCCGCAACATATTTTTAAGTATCTACGGCATATACCATGCTCTGTACAGGGAATAATACTGAAAATAATGCAGATACAGTACCTCCCTTCATGAAGCTTAAATTCGAGTAGGAAAGATGTTTATGCAACTAGATCCTACGTTCTTTAATTGGAATTGTGACAAATGGTAGGGAGAAGTACAGAGAACTAAGAGAATATAATCGAGAGAAACAAACTTGGTCTGGGGGGGACCAGGGCTTGCTGGCAGTCTGTGGTATTCCTTTGGCATCACCCTGATCTCTGCCTTCATCTTCACACAGTGTTCTCCCTACTTGTGCATTTGTGTCTAAATTTCCCCCTTTTATAAGGACATCGGTCATATTGGATCAGGGCCAACCCTACTCCGGTATGACCTCATCTTAACTAATTACATCTGCAACGACCCTATTTCCAAATAAGGCCACATTCTGAGGTATTGGGGATTAGGACGTCAACATACAAATTTTTGAGGGACACAATTCGACCTACAACAGTAGAATTTATGATGTTCAAATATGTTAGCCTACCCATTTGTCCTTACTTTGAGTTAAAGTTTTAAAAGGATCTCGCCATCCTGATCAGACTCTTTTCTGTTAAAGAGCAGAATTTGACTCCCAAGGCAGTTGGTACCTGAGGAGGAAGGAGGGGAGGGAAGGCAGCCTGGCGCCCAGTGCACGGGCCCCACGTAAAACAACAATGACAGCAAGAATTTACCTTCCTGACGCTGAGCTCTTAGAAGAGGAGACATATTTACAAACCAAGTTAGAATACTTTGCTCTGACTAAAAAGTCAATTTCAATTGTTTTTTATGAGTATATTCCTTTTCCCTGAAGTTCCATCAAAATGCAAATATGGACATGTGGGACATGTAAGATCGTCTCATTTTAACAGATATATGAAGTGGTTTCTAGCAATTACAATGGTAGCTTCAGAAATAATCTGATTTCCCACATCATCTGACCCTTCAGTCATAAATATCATAGTCATCAGAGAGCCTTGATAAACATTAATTGGAGCAAATGACATATTTTTTCTTCTTCTGTAGCATTTGCACTACAAACCTCATAGAATTGTAGAATTGATGAGCTTGAAGCAGTTGTGGAGATTGTTCGGTCTAGGGATATCCAGGTGTGCTCAGCAAAGCCCTGAGAGTTCTTGGAAGTCCCAAGGGGTGGAGCAGCTGGGGCGGGGCAGGGTGAGCTGGGCAGAGGAGTGGGGCAATGGGAAGGGGAGCAGGAGCAGAGGGATTCTGTCAACTCACCTCCAGCCCAACCCAATCTGAGCACTCTCCTTGCATCTAAAGGATTTCACGTCTTTAAGACAGAAAATTGAGACCCAGAGAAACTAGGACTTAATGAAACTTACATAGCTAGCCAAGTGAGCAGTAGGGCTGAGCTAGAATCAAAGTTGTCTTCTTCTGTCAGTTCATGTTAAGCTACATTTCTCTGATTCTCACATAAATGCAAGAAGGAAAACCCACCAAAGCTCCTTTTAAGGCAACTGTGTTGATCTTAACTGTCTTGATCTGGTGAGTTTACCACAACTCAATGCATGTCTTCGTAAAAATAACCGAAGCCTTCGTTGGAGCATTTTTAGCTCTCAGCCCTCTCAACATAACAAAGATTTTTATGACATAAAGATGTCACTCCTATGTATGGCCTATTATATTTCAAGTGAATAATAAATCTAGACCTTTATTCCTCACCTGCAATTTTTTTCTCTCAGTTCAATGAAGAGCTCTTCATTTTTAAAGGTCCGGTTAGCACAACTGAAGCTGATCAAACTCGAGAAGTGTTTTATCAAGTAAAATGTTACATATGGTTACATTTCAACGGAGTAATAAATATTTGCCGTATATGAACGCTCTTGAGCCAGTCTGAAGTTACTTCTTAAAATTCACTGTATTTAGCAATGGTCTATTTTAAATAAATATACTCACCATGTTGTATTTCAATATAAGCAATCGCTTTCCTGTATGTGTCCAGGCGTCCCTGGGAATGTCCCTGTCCTCTCTTCCGCATTCCGGCCACTTGTCTTTACTCAGGGCAGAGACGGTGGGGATGAAGACAGAAGCAGGGTGGAGAAGGAAAGCAGGCTCTCTTCCTCTCTGCAAGGGAGAGGAGGAGCGAGTTAAAAATAGAAAAGGAAGAGGATCCAGAGGATCAAGGAGTTGGAGAGAAAGAAAACCATTTCTTCACTTCCCCAGCGATCCCGGGTCAAGGCAACCACGTGGAAGGAAAGAGAAAGGGGAAAGGGAGAAAAGAGAACAGAGAAAGATCAGAGGGCTCAGACAGGAGAGAGAACAAGACGCAGCTCATTATGTCTTTGCTTCTCCCACTCTTGGTTACCCTCTCACCCAAGAACACATCCAGACGTGCCTCAGTGAAAAAGAGGAATGTATTGGAAGGATACAAAAATATCTTACAGAAAGCACAGTCAGACCACAGCAGCAAATTGATAGGCTCCAGGGAAGCCTCTGGTTTCCTTGTTGTCTTTCTCTATTTCTTTCTCTTCCTTATGCTGTCTCTCCCCACCCCTCCCACCTCCCACGCTCGATTCCTCGCTTCTTCTCTCTGTGTGCTTTGCACCCTTTTTCCGTGTATGCTGTCCTCTACTTTTCCATTCACTTGACAGATCGAGCTTTCTGTGGCTTCTGGGAATCTCCTCACTTCAAACAACCAGCAGTGATTAACTGTTGTGCCTGTTCCCAGTTCCAAACTCTCGAGTTAAAATATTTAGCTAGTCCAGCTTAGGTCAGCTGTCCACCGTGGTTCCATTACTTCTGGTCGATTAGTTCCATCTAGTGCCAAGGTAATTACTCTTATTGGGGAGTGGGGAGAGGTACCAGGTCGCAGAGAGGGGAATCATGAGCTTCACAAGAAACTTAATATATTTCTACACCCCCTTATAACCCTGTCCTGAGCTCTCTACTGGGGTGCTCCGTCGCCAGCCCTAATCACAAGAGTCTTCGGCCTCTTACAATAGTGTTTCTAACAGTGTTGTTCAGGTCACTTGCATCAAAGTGTGTTTATGAAAAAATTTCAGAGACCTAAGCCTTTATTGCAGACCTATTCCAGATCCTTTCTGTGTTAAAGACATTTTGAGGACTGGCTTGAAAAACTTTAGTGCTAAGAAGACTTTTTCTATTGGAAAACTTCCCCTGAGTTTTAAATAAACTTTTGACAAACTAACTTCTGAAATAAATATATTCTAGATAATAATAATAAAACACTAATGATAAAAAGTATACGGCACTCTCCAGGTTAAAAGTATATTCATTTAAAAATTCCCAAAAGGAAAGAGAAGATGCTATCATGCAAAACTTAATATGCAAAATTCTCCTCTTTATTTATATGCCTTACCATTTACTTTGCACATCCACTATTACTGTATGTCTGTATGGCACCCACAAAACTTGCATTAGTTTTTATCACATTACTGCTTCTTTTGTATCCGTCTTGATGACTCTGTATTTTGAGTTCATTTTCTCGTCATTTCCAGCCCTATCTAGATAACCTTAACATCCCTATCTCAATACATCTGTGCACTAGATCTTATCATCAAATGCCTCTCCTGGTCGCCTGTGAAAGTCATCCATGACAAAATGCATGATAGTCCTCCTTACTGATTGATCACTAATGCACACTCTTTGTCTCTGACTAGAGCCTCTCCCTCACTATTCCTCTGAGCTTGTGCTTCTCAAATTTGAATACATAAATCACCTAGGGATATACAATTTTAGATCAGGAGCTATATGATAAAGATAATGTTTCTGATTGAAGCATTTATTTAACTGAGAATTCGGATAGGGGAGATTTAATAACTTAACTGGAAGGCTATTTAAAAAGTTATTTTTTTCTTAACCATGGATATATTAAAGAGAAAGATACAAAATTCACATTAAATTTTACAAAAAAAGGTAAACCTTCCAAAAATTTATGCTATGTCCTTCAAGTTCCCAGTCTTGGGCACACTGTTTACTTGATAATATCAGTTTAGCTGATCTTCTTGAAACACACACATTCAACAACTATGCAAGTTGAATGTGAGAAAAGCTTACACAAAAATGCAAATCAGGCCTAGCATAGCATCTCCCCTTTCTATCTGATTCTAACAGAGCCTCGCAGGTCTCTGATTTTCAAGGGATTGGGGGGAGCCAAAAGAAAGCAATTTTATTTTCAAGTAAGTGTATCTTTCAGCAGATCTTCAGCAAAGTAAATATCCTCTGGAGCTGGTTTCATAATAGGTTCCTCCTCTGAAGACTGGCTCTAACCAGTTCTTGGGAAATGTGCTTACAGACAGGAATTGCCCAACTGATTTCAGTAGACAAGAAAGTACATAGGCCAACGGAGGTCATGCCAAGGACTGTACACCCTACACACATCTTTATGGATAAACTAATCCCTAAAACAATGCCACATACTTCTTATTAAGATTCAGATAATACAATCCAAAGAGCTCAAGGCATTCTTCATAAAAACTTAAAAGTAAACAATGATGTTCATTCTTTTCTATCTGGCAGGGTGAAAATTACCTCCATGGGGGTTGGCTGTATAGATAGCTAGAGAAGACCGCTGCTCACACAGCATAATTTGGGGGAAGCCACAGGGTCCTGCCTGTTGGTAAATTTTCCCCTTCGATTTCTCAGAACATAGCCTTCCCCAGATTCCTGCCCACCATTGGTCACAAAGGAGTGAAATACTAAGTAGAAGTAGTCTGTCCACAAAGTCACTGTGCAAATGTACACTTAGATGATCTAGGAGGGGGCGCTGGATTTTCTCCCCACTTATACAATAAAACATTAACACAGTGACATGAATTAGTTAACCTGGATTAACTGTCAACCTGAAAGGTGTACACTAGGATTTCGATGGCATGTGACATAAAATGGTAAGTTTTTATAAACTGATGCATGAGTTTCACGGGCTATTGCCCAGAACCAGAAGGCCTGACTGGGCCCAGCAGAGGGCACCCTAGGAAACTAACAGGAGGAGACTGGTATAAAATACAGACAGATTTACTAAACCTAGACTTTTTCTCCTTCATAACTTTTACTATTCCAGCTCCAATCACCACAGATCAAACTGGACAACATTAAGGTTAACTGATCATGAGTAGAGTGCCCAGGAGGCAGCAAATTACTCCGAATTCTCAAAGTGACAAGACAATCATTATCATCATCATCATCATAATCACCATCACCCCAAAGAGTCATAAACAACTTCTCAATTGCCTCTGGTAGAATCAATTGCTTTCATCCCTCCGGTAGGTAACATGAAGGAGCTGGTGGCTACCGAAAGCACAGAGAAAGGTTATTAGAAAGGCACAGAGGGGACTCGGGACTGATAAGCAGAAGCATGGGGTGATGGTAAAAAGGCAGCTAAGATAACATCCTCACTGATTTCCATAATGCAGATTGCTGGAATGGACACTGAATTCCTTTTCTGTCTGACACTGGGTTGTTCACATACCTGTAAAATATTTATAGAAATTGACAGAGGGAGCCAAATCAGTTAGCTCGTAGAGAGCCAGAGGACACCTCATCCCCAGAGCATATTAAATTGTTCCTGAGGAGAAGCACGGAGTTTACTCTAGGTACACAGAAATGATCCCAAAACAGACTTGAGGGTGTGCTTGCTGTATGCTAAGGAGGAGGAAATGAGCTTTGAAAAAGTATCAAAACAAAATTAACAATCAGTGATTACGCAGAGCAAAACATGAGTATCCAATATAACTTATATAGCCAATAACCATTTTTCTTGCTGATTCTCCCCCCAAAAACATTAAAATAATTTTTCTAGCTAGGTATGGTGCTGTGCCTTTGTCTGTAGTCTCAGCTACTCAGGAGGCTGAAGTGGGAGGATCACTTGAGCCCAAGAGTTTGAGGGCAGCTTGGACAACATAGTGAGATCCTGTCTCTAAAAAGGTAATAATAATTTTTCCTTAATAACAATCCTATGTTCAGACATAAACAAATATAAAAGTATTAAGCTTTGATAAGAAAATAGGATATAGGGAAAGTCAAGGCCCAGAACTGTCACTGCACTTATTACACCTTTTGTTGTCTGTCTTCCTCCACTGTATTGTAAATTTTCTGTGCGGCAGAACCAAAGTGCTTGGGTTCTATAAATGCTCAGTAAACACTGGTTGAAGGAAGATACCAAATGCATTCCCTAGGACTGGGGCAGAATTTGAGTGATAGTGTAATTAGAGGTGATGAGGGCAAGTCTAGCCAAGCTGATGGAACGTGGGGCACAGTATGTGTGCTTACAGGCAACACGTGTCAGTGATATCCAGAAGGAAGTTCTGGATCATGCCATTGCTCACGTGGCAGGAGCCCAAAAACAGGAGATCCAGAGGGGATGGCACACAAATGTACACGTGCATGGAAAGATAAGATTAGGAAAATCTGTCAGCAGGTAGCAGAATCCCAACCATTGGATGGATTGGATGGAAAGATTACAGTCCTCGAGAAGTCATCCACATGAACAGAGCAGAGGCCAAGTTCTAAAATATAAAATGATCAAGATATGAATATAGATACTTCTAGAAGTGGAAGCTTCCAAAACTGGGTTAAATGAGAGAGAAAGTTGAGTTTCATTAACAAGGCAAACAACAGTAGCAATATAGCAACAAGTGTTATTTGTCCATTTTACAGTTCTGGAAGCTGAGGCTCAGTGAAAACAAAGGCCATACCAGTTAATTTAAATTCCTGATTTTTGTTTAAAAATAAAGCCTACCTAAATCCAAAGCTAATTATCCCTCTTTTTTTTTTTTTTTTTTTTGCTTTTGTTTTATTTTACGTCAGCCAACAAGGATAAAAAGCTCAGTTACAAGTACTGGTAACTTGTTTTTGTATTCTTAAGACATCTTG
>CAUYSK010110172.1:0-70000 GCA_963575035.1 Avahi laniger
CCTAATGATTAAAGATGTTGAGCACTTTTTATATGTTTGCTGGCCATTAGTCTGTCTTCTTTTGAAAAGTTTCTGTTCATGTCTTTTGCCCATTTATCGATGGGGTTGTTTGATTTTTTCTTGTTGATTTTCTTAAGTTCTGTATAGATACTTGTTATCAGCCCTTTATCAGATGTGTAGAAAGCAAATATTTTCTCCCATTCTGCAGGTCTGTTCGCTCTAATAATAGTTTCCTTGGTTGTGCAGAAGCTTTTTAATTTGATAGGTCCCATTTGTTTATTTTTGTTGCTACTGTGATTGCTTTGAGGGTCTTTTTCATAAATTCTTTGCCTAGGCTGATGTCTGAAAGAGTTTTCCTTACATTTTCTTCCAGAATTCTTAAGGTTTCACACCTTAGGTTTAAGTCAGCTATCCATGATGAGTTGATTTCTGTGAGAGGTGAGAGGAGGGGATCTAGTTTCAATCTTCTGCATGTGAATATCCAGTTTGACCAGCACCACTTCTTGAATAGAGATTCTTTTCCTCAATGTATATTTTTGTCTGCCTTGTTGAAGATTAGATGACAATATGAAGATGGTTTTATATCTGGGATCTCCATCCTATTTCAAAGGTTTATATCTCTGTCCTTGTGCCAGTACCATGATGTTTTGGTTACTATAGCCTTGTAATAAAGTTTGAAGTTTGGCAGACTGATGCCTCCCAATCTGTTCTTTTTGCTTAAGATTGCTTTGGCTATATGAGATCTTCCCTAGTTCCAGAAAAAGTGTAGAATTATTTTTTCTAAACCTTCTGATCTCCTTAAAATGCTTCTGTTAAAGTTCTATTTAAATTGCAATTCACTAGGGAATAAATCATGTCTGCCTGTGTAATATTCTTAATCTAATGCCAAATTCCTTGTAAGTGTTCAAATATTATTGACTAGTACTGATAATACAAATGAGTCATTTGATTTTGCACATTAAGAAACAATATTTTTATGCCTAATTTTGATATTTAATGTAATGTTTTGTTGATGATGCTACTGAGACTTTTGCTCATAGAATCTAGGTTGAGTGAATCTGTAAAATGATGACTTTCCTGTATAAGTGTGCTGAACAAGCATACCCTATACAGAGTATTTATTATAATGCTCACATATCATGATAGCAGTTAGAGTATTAAACTACAAAGAAATTATGAATTAGCCTGAGAAGTGGCCACATTGCTAATTTATATTCTGACAGATTTGACCATCTTTTAAGAATTGTTCATGAGGCGATCTGATTTTTGATGATTTTCTTTATGAGTAATAGTAGAATATGAATGTCTTCTTCTGCAGCCTATGAAAGATGTATTTTAATAGCATCACAATGTAATATTTATATTGGTTGTTGTCTAGTTTTTAATGTTCTGTGGTAAAATTATGATATTAGGGCAGAAAAAAATATGATCAGTTTCCCAGAGATAAACACAGGGAAGATAAGAAGTTTATTTCCTTTTTTTTTTTTTTCTTGAGACAGGGTCTTTCTCTATCACTCCAACTAGAGTGCAGTAGCATTATCATAGCTCACAGCAACCTCAAACTCCTGGGCTCAAGCCATCCTCCTTCTTCAGCCTCCCTGAGTAACTGGGACTGTAGGCATGCACCACCACACTCAGCTAATTTTTCTACATTTAGTAGAGACAGGGTCTCACTCTTGCTCAGGCTGGTCTCAAACTCCTGGCCTCAAGCAATCATCCTCCCTCAGCCCCCCAGAGTGCTAGGATTACAGACATGAGTCACCACGCCTGGCCTTATTTCCTGTTAATGTCACTATTGTCATCAACATGTATTGCTTAACATGTATTTACCAACTGCCTCTACTAACCACTATCTAGTCCAGAAACAGACAATTAAATATGGAAGACATGTCCTTCTGAAAACCTAGAAATCTCATATAATTAAAAAAATGTTGAGTAGATAGCGAGAACATCTGCAGATAATATTTAGATAGAGCTCACAGAAACATGCTAAAGCTACTGTAGCAACTTCTTACATTCCAGGGCTTGGAGACCATAAATCTTCTTGTCCATCTATTGTACTATTTTTTCCTCCAACAGATTATGAATTATCTACTAGTTATACCTAGAATATTGGACTATTTGAGAATAAATCTAGAATTTCCTCTGTGTGACCTGGAAGAAGAATCTTGCTGACTGCCAAGGTAAATGGCATAGGAAAAAGGACATTTTAAGGACCTAATGTCATAATGAATTGTTGTTTTTGTGTACAGATGCCATCCCAGCCCTGTGATGTGGCTACACATGCAAAAGGCACTAAGAACACACCATGACAATAAAGTTCATTTTTACTTTAGTTAACAATTTATATTCTTTCCTTCCTGGCACATGACTGGATTTTAACAACTGCTTGCCCGCTAGTATTATCCCACCCATTTGAAAAGATCCCTGGTTGAAGATGATACACTACAAAAACGGAGAGACATAGTTTACTCTCCCTACTCCTTTCACGGTAGAGAAATGAGTCAAATATATGTAAAAATAAATATATAATACTATCTTTAGTATATCTGTAAATCCCAGCTCCAACCTCAAGATGAATTGGATTAGAGAATAAAATTTCAACTCAAGGCATTGCATGCAAATAAACCTTCAATAAAATGTTAACAACTTTTAAGAATCACTTTAGAAGAAGCTTAGGGTTTCACATAGTTTATAACCTGGGCAACCAAATGATGCTATATGTGCTTCATTCAGTTATTCAGAAACAAGAAAATACTGTCCCTGCATTTATTACTACATATGTGTATGTTTGTATATATATAAATATATACTACTTTCCCCACGTGCCCTAAATACTCAATAAAAGGCTGTAAACTTGAATGCTATAAACACCAAATGCAATGTGTGCCTTTATTCAGATATGCTTTTTGTATTTATTTGAGAAAATCAATAAACAAAACCACTGCAGAACCCATTCAAAAAGCTGGTTTTGGAGAAGCCAGATCCCTAACTCAACGATTATCTAAAGCGGGTTCTGATGAGTCAGTGAGCAGCTTGAACGGATGCACTTTGATTAAGTGAAGCATTGCTGAGTTTGTCCTAAACGCTGTCAGTGTTCTCTAGGGGCTAGCACAGCACAGCCAGCCAAAAAGTAAGTAAATTGAACAGCTACTCAAACAAGCATTATTGATATCAAACCTTTAAAAATCGATGAATTTATGTGATTATGAGGGCAGCCTTAAAATGAAATATAAGCCAAAGGGAAGGTCTGATATCTCCAGGAAGGAAAAATTAAATGATAGCAATAACTAACATAAGACTTTGACATCTGACATCAGCTATTTCAATTGGTGGATTAAAAACTTGACCCTGAAGCAGTTGAATGACTTCTTCCCGGGTCGCACAATTGGAGGAAGAAATGAAAATAAATTCTCCCTTTCCTTCTTTTTTTTTTTTTTATTTTTTGAGACAGAGTCTCACTGTGTCTCCCAAGCTGGAGTGCAGTAGCAGGATCATTGCTCATGGCAGCCTTCAACTCCTGGACTCAAGTGATCCTCCTTTCTCAGTCTCCTGAGTAGTTGGGAGTATAGACTATACCTACTAATTTTTTTTCATGGGGACAGAGTTTCACTATGTTGCATAGGCTGGTCTCAAACTGCTGACCTCAAGCAATCCTCCCATCTAGGCCTCCCAAAGTGCTGGGATTGAGGAGTGAGATATTGTGCCCGGTCTGCCTTTCCTTCATTACACCTATACTATATCTCCCCATCTCCCCAAGATAACCCCAACTTTCATGTTACTGTCCCTCTCATATCATTACAAATAGTTTACTCTGTGCTCTGGTTTAGAATGTAAATAATCCTATGACCGTGTCAAATATCAAATTATTTAATAAATATACACTATAGGGAAAAGAGAAGAGAAGAAATGATGTTAGAATGGATGGGAAAGCTTTGGAAGTGATGAATGGGGATAGAAGCATAAAAGTGAAACAAGAGAAAGGATAGAAAGATGATGGAAAATTTAGAGAGGGGAGAAACAGGATGGAAATAGGCGATTTCAAAATGTGGGGTAGGAAAAGTAAGAGAAATGCTTCATAAATTTTAAAATGCAGGTTTCATGAGAATCTGAGGTTCGATCTCCCATGTTTTATTTGCATGGTGCAAATCCATGGTTCACTGAGATTTCTGAGATCTTTAATTAGGAAAGAAACCACATGTAAATTGTGGAAACATCCACAACTAAGTGGTAATAAAGTGGTCATTTTAAAATGATTTGCTCTAAACTTAAACAGATTCTACATAAGTGGCTAAGGTGGACTTCGATCTTCCTTTAGCAATAACTGCAGGCATTGACAAGCCTAGGAAATATTAAATTGAAATGTGTGTCCTTATATTACTCAAATACATTGGTATCTATTGTTCAAATAAAGAACTAGGAAGCCCATGATGCCTTGCTCATTTCTGTTTCTGCCACTGGATCTTTTTCCTCCATATCCTGCCAAACCTTTGCAAGAAAAACTTCCTGTTAAGCTGCATAACAAATCTTGTCCTTAGAGAAGCCATGTTAAAAGGTTCTTGGATCTGATAATTATAGTTCAGTATTCATGTTGTTGTGGCATTTCATTTCCTCAAACTTAGAGATTGTGTGCCTAATATTAGCCATTTATTATTCTTTGCTACTTCTTTATTGCCCTTCAATTTTTTTTTTCTTCTTTTTCTAAGACCAGGTCTTGCTCTATCTCCAGTGCTAGAGTGCAGTGACATGATCTAGCTCTGCAACCTCAAACTCCTGGGCTCAAGTGATCCTCCTGACTCAGCCTCCCAAGTAGCTGGGTCCATAGGTGCGCACCACCACACCCAGCTAATTTTTCAATTTTTGTAGAGAAGAAGTCTTGCTCTTGCTCAGTCTGGTCTTGAACTCTTGGCCTCAAGTGATCCCACATCTGCCTCCCAAAGTGCTAGACATGAGCCACTGTGCCCAGCCTACCTTTGCCTTATTTTTGAGTGACTTTTTCTTCCTTTTTATTTTTTCTCTCTTAATATTCCCTCACACCTTTTTCCTGTTTTCTCTCCATTCCTATCCACTTTCTACCCTTTGATAACGAGGCTGTAAGGGCAAGTGTGTTGTCTTCAGAGAGGAGCAGTGGGCCCACAGTGATGCTTTAAGGGGACAGCATTGTCAGACCTGCTGAAAGTATCCCAAGTCCAGAGCCAGTCTTAGAGTTTCAAGTTTCATGCTAAGGATAAGAAGCAATAGACTGCCCATGGCCGGATTGGAGGGTCGCCATGAGGAGAAAGTCCATGACAGGAAATCCAAGCCAGGGTATCGGGAAGGCTTTTGAAGCTGCTTCGGTAGCTTGTACTTTTGCAGAACTATGCAGTGTGACAGGGAAAAGCTCTGCTCACCTTGAAGTTTATACAGACTCACCGCTGAGGAAAGGTATTGTTGCATGGTTGAACAAAGATGTTTTTTTTTTTTCAATCGTGGTTTCTTTCTTGAGCCTTAGGTGTTTTCCAAGCCATTCTGCATTCTGCCTCATTGTGTGCCGTCTATCTTGGGGCTTAGGTAAAAATTTTAATATTAGCCTATTAACATTAGCAATTGTTCCTCTGCACATTTAATAATTCATATGCATCACTAGCATGAGTACATTAGCCATCATTTAGGTGAATAGTCTGACTGATGGACTCATACCCCTGTAATGTCAGAAGCAAAAACAGAACAAACCACCAACAACAAAACAGACAAGAAGCCAGCATGAGGGTGCCATTTTATTTTATTTTGCTAGATAATGATATTTTAAAATCTACAATTTGAAAAGTCTAACATTTATAGGTCCATGAAATAAAGGCCATTCTATTAATAACAGCAAAAAGGTAAAAAAAAAAAAAAAAAAAGTTACTTCAGAAGAAAGACCTTTTTTAAAAATTTGAATTAATTTAATCTAATGAAAAACACACTTTAACGGTCTTTATTTTATTATTTCAATTTCTAGAAACCTTTTTATTGATTTCCATAATTTCTAAGCCAAATTTCAAAAGCTAAATTGAAGCCTGGTTTATTTCATTATATCCTCAATGGAGGAAAAAAGTAATTTTTCACTCTCGTCCATATAATAACACATGCAAAGTTTTAAGTCAAGAGTCCACTCAGTCTTAGCTCATTGAGTACTTTTAACTGTTTCTGCCTGGTCAGATTTGCCATTTGTTCTTCCTCTCAGCACACGGGCACAGCTCTGGGTGCTGAGCATGTCGTGAGGACAGCGTCCAGAGCTTGGACTCAGGCATCGCCCGAGCTAAGCCCATAACCTAGTGAGAGGGACGAAGGGAGGCATTCCAGCTTGTGCGAAACCTTAAGAGTTGTAAAACTAGCTAGTAGAGAGCTGATCGCGTTCCTTGGGGCACACAGGACAGCAATAATGGTGCAGTCTCCGAGGTCACATTGCTCAGACTCCTAGCTCCTCACGGTACATGCCAAGTACCTCACCACTCACTCTAACACTCCATTTCCAGAACTGTAAAATGTGTTTAACGACGTGCTTACCTCAACCAAGTGGTTCTGAGAAATAACAATTAAGTGGGTGAAGCCTCAAGAATAATGCCTAGCATATGACAGTAGTTCAGGAAATATTACTAGGTAGTGTTAGCTCTCAAGGCATAGAAAATAGCATGCACGCCTTTCACTTAGTTTTATTTCCCCATTACCTAGTACAGTGATTTTAACACAGTGGTGTTTAGGGAATAGCAATTGGACACTTTGGTATTAGACTGTTGGTATTAGTATATCTGCACTTTTATCAAACTATTAGAATTTTTCATTGGATGGAATATCTTGCTCCCAAATAGTGGTTCAAGTATTACCAAAGCAGAACTGTAAAATTACATTCCCATCAGCTGCAGCATCCTGGCAGCAAGGCTTGGTAGGCTGTGAAGGGACCATCAAGACGTGAGTTGCAGGTGAACTAAGAGAGCTAATTCAGGGGCGGCTCATAGCTGGTTGTATATAAAAATCCCTCAGATTTCCTAAATTTTATCAAAAACTGAAAATATATTCAGATAACATACCTAAATCTTCAGAGGAGACATGATTACAAAATGCAAATAAGCAGGGCTCAGATTCAGTCACTCACATGACCATCTACTGTGTCTGAGATGTCCTTCTCTGTGGGGGACGGACACACAGAGCCCTGGCACAGCCCTTTCCCTCGAGGGCTTCAGTCTGCTATGTGGCACCTTGTGTTATACACCTCATTGCTCAGATACCTGGAGATTGTGTCCCTAAAGTTTTCTTTTCTGGTTTTGTGTCTACGGTGAGATCCTTCTTGTGCTGCCAGGGTAGCAAAAATGATTTCCAATCTCTTCTGTCTGGATTGCATTAATGCCAGTGTGGGGGACTCAGAAGTGTTCACTGATATACGCCTCTATTCTGTCCCCAAGTATGTGGGACATACTTGGTTTTTTCAAAGACAGTGTGTGTTTATCTTTGTGTGTGTGTGTGTGTTTGTCTCCGTATATGTGCACCCACATGTGAGCCACTGAGGCAGTGTTCATGGTACCAGGGTGGTATTATAAATGAAGCATAGCAAATCATGTTCAAAAAAGTGCCATCTGACTGACTTCTCATAGATAAGTCTTGAAAAAAAGTGTTTATGTTCATATATAACCTGAGTCAAAGTTTTAAGATCGTAGTAGTTTTAAGTTAAAGAGCCCGAATTTAAAAGGCAATACAACCAATAGTTTCTCCATCAGAAAAAAAGTGCAACTCAAAGTAGGTACTGCTTTTGCTTAAAGGCAAATCCAAGCTTTGCCATTTACTAGATGTGTGACCTTCAACAAGATAGCTATCTGGATCTGGGGAAATGGAAATATTTGTCTCACATCATTGTTATAAGGACTGTTTGAGTCATTGCGTGCAAAATGCTTAGCATAGTACTTGGCAAATAGTAGGACACTCAGTGAAAAGAAACCGTTGTCATTATTATTATTTATTGCCCCTCCATATACACAGACTCAAGATGTTTGCATTTTAAAATTGGGTTGTCGATCAGTTAATACCTTAGCTTATGTAATGAACTCTTAGTGGTATAGTTTTAAATACTATAGTATGGAATTAAAGGATATATATATATATATGTGTCAATATGTAATATATTTTAGGTAAAAATAAATGAAAATCAAGGTGACTGCAGTCGTAAGATATACAACTTTAACCTAGTGTGTGGGTACATGTACACAACATCCTATAAATTATACTACAGATGACCACACTAGTGTGAAAATTAATCTATCAAATTCTCCACCATTTCTCATTCTGACATTGCAGGAAAGAAGGTCTCCTTTGTTTAACTGTTGAAATTTATACTTTCTTTATATTCTGTTCTCTACAGTATCTCCTGCTTCTGATTCCTGTGACAGTAGAGAGTACATTATACCTCTGGTGCTGTTTGCCTATTGTTTTATGTTTGTGTACATAATTCTCCAAATTACATTCCACACTCTAAAAGATCACCTTTATTACATTTGTTCACCCAAAACACAATTCTGGGCTGAAAATAGGTGATATTTGTTAATTAGAATCCTATGGATAAAAGTCATTGACTGCAAGAAAAAAAAAAAGAACATTAAAAAATGTCCTTAGAGGCCCAAGCAAGTGAACTTCTGAAAATAAGATTAGTAAATCGGGTAGAATTTTGAAGGTAACACTCCTAGTTTCCTGAACAAGCAAGTTTCACATGCTTGCTGATCAACGGTCTCCTTTCTGTGACAAAATAAAGAAAAAGGAAAGATTTAAAGCAAACATGAGGCCAGGCATGGTGGCTCACGCCTGTAATCCTAGCACTCTGGGAGGCCGAGGCGGGTGGATTGCTCAATGTCGGGAGTTCGAGACCAGCCTGAGCAAGAGCGAGACCCCATCTCTACTAAAAATAGAAAGAAATGATCTGGACAACTAAAAATATATATACAGGAAAAATTAGCCAGGCATGGTGGCACATGCCTGTAGTCCCAGCTACCGAGGCAGTAGGATGGCTTGAGCCCAGGAGTTTGAGTTTGCTGTGAGCTAGGCTGAAGCCACGGCACTCTAGCCTGGGCAACAGAGTGAGACTCTGTTTCAAAAAAAAAAAAAAAAAAGCAAACATGAAACACTGAAGCCACTGGCATCACAGCAATGCAGATTTTTAGAGGGGAAAAATGCAGAGAGAAGCTTCAGTCCCAGAAGAGACTTGGGGAACTTCTGTGAGTAAGTGCATTAGGCTCTGGAGTAGAGTCTGGCCTGCAAGGACCTCCAGGAACAGACTCTGAGCTCCTTAATAAGTGTTCCAGGGAGACAGGCTTTCCTGGAAAAAACAAATTAGTGTGAGAAGCCAGTACTGTGCAATTTCAGTTTTAAAAATAGCCAGTATTGTTAAGGCTGCTGTGTGCATGAGAGAAAAAGAAAGTCCTTGTTAATATCTGCTTCAGCTTCTACGTTAAAACGGAGGCACTACACTGAAATTCCTGCCAGGCAAATACTGCAAAGGTTGTAAGGTTCGTATCACTTAGAATTACTTTCGGACATTCCAATGACAAACTTCTGTGGGGGAGGGAGGTGGTGTTCTCTTTTATCCAGTCAGTCTTTCTATAAAGGACAGGAAAGTGACGGTTCTGCCTCTTTCACTTAGGACCAGAGCTGCGCCTTCCTATTTCAGCTCTTTATTTGCCTAATTGACCTGTGAGGCCAGCAGGAACGTTCCCTGCAGCTGTGGCTTTGCTGACTGCAGAGACCCTACCTGGCACTCTAAGTTAGTGCGTCAGCATTTTAGGCTGAAATGAATGAAAAATCAATCAGGATGACTGCAGTGGTAGCATGCACAACTCTATCTTAGTTTGTTCATAATTTTCAGCTATTTACCATAGACCCAAACAGTATTTAAGATGGTAAGTGAATCTGTAACAAATGTGCTGCGTTGCTGAAGCAGGCACTTTTTTTTGTCCTCTTTTCTATTTAAAACAATCAAATCTAACCTGCTTAGGAACATGAGAAATGAATGATGATGTCAAGTTTCATACAAATATTCTTTATTTGCCCTAGTTTTAGACTCAGTTCCTAATTAGACTCAATGATAAATATTCACATATAAATATATCACACTGCTATTTTATTAACTTATACTCCAAATTCAGAGGCTTAAAAATTTTAAGAGTCTATTTATGTTCTTGCCACATCTCTTTTTTTACTTGCTATAACTCTGTATATTAAACTAGAGTGTTTTAAATTTCTAGATTTACAATTCTGCAAAGATAGAGTTAAACACTATTTGGACTCTGGCTACATGAGAGTAACTGGAATTGTTCAAAGCTGCCGTGTTCAGCTCTCAAAGACAGCTACAGTAACTTTCTGAGCAGACTGGGTTAAATATTTTTACAGACCCATTCTATGATGATAAGGCGATAGTAAGTTGTGCAGTGCAACACTCCAAAGGGTTCCAAATCTCACAAGCTTCTTTATATGTGATGCTCTCGCAGTGACGAAGATTCTTTGGGCTATAAAGATGAAGAGTCTACTTCTTCTGGTGCTGATTTCAATCTGCTGGGCTGATCATCATTCAGACAACTATACTCTGGACCATGACAGAGTTATTCACATCCAAGGTAAGGAAACGTAGGTTCTCTTATGAAAGTCAAATGAATTTCAAGTTACTTAGAGTTGAGATGCTGGGTTAGTGTTTCTTGATTTCAGTTCTGCTGCACTGACTTTTTCTTTCTCTTTCTGCTAATTGGTGAACATGCTCCCTGGCTTTTGAATGCTAATGCCTTACAATAGAGTTAAGAATTGTGGACAATTAAAGTGGAATGGCTTAAGAATCTCCAACTGCTAGAGTTCTTAAAATAGTTTTTTAGCTTTTTAGTGCAGTTGCCATCTCCAAGTAAAATGGAGGGCATAAAGTTCATTTAAATGCAAGGAGGAGGGAAGAAATAGGAAGCAAAAGTTGTGATGTAAGGTCATTCTGTTAGAGTAACTGTTTAATCATTAAGAGAAACAATATAAATAAAATAAAAATCAAACAAGCTTTGGTCCAGGAAAAAGTAGCTTACCCTATTATAGTCTCCTTCAGGAAAGCATTACTTCCTATAGACCAATACATTGCCCCAGCATATTTCTGTTCAGCTCAGCTGAATCCTAAGCCTGAGAGCTGTCGCACGATTTGAGGCTGCAGCACAATGCAGCTATTTCCTCAGTCCCAGCTTCAGATGAGGGACATCCTGCGTTAAGAAAGCTAAGAGACGTATGCAATATGACAAGACATTTCTAAAGGAGCTATAACCTCTCCCTTGCCCTTGTATGCTGAATAATTAAAATAAGAATTACAGAACTTAACAGTTTAAACATATGATGATATTAATTTTAGATAAACTCAAGTAGGAAACCAGAGGCATAATAAGTTTGCTAAGAGACATAAAACACCAAGTTATATCTTCAAGGTCAAAAGTATAGCCTCAGAAAACTGCATTCACCATTAGAAAGTATGACTTGTGAAGGTCAAGTGATAGTATAAATCTGCCTGGAAGTATTTTCCTGTATGTATTATGACTACCAAAATAGAATTCAGAATTTGTCTATGTCTAGCTATATTTTGACACATCTCTTTCAATTTTGTTTGCTTCCAACAGCTTTAATTTTTTTCACTGTTGAGCCATGAAAAGAAATTGTATAATCATAAATTTTTCCTCTGCAAGCTGCTGACTCAGCTGTTTCCCAAATGTATATACTAGAACCAAAGCAATTTCCCAAAGACTCTAAGATATTTACACATAGCGGTTTCTAATGAGGAATAACATCCTTTTAACTTCTAGACACAGAATTCAATTCAGCCAAAATGGTAACACGCAGTCATTACTAACAATAGCAGTTTTAAATCCAATGTAAAATCAACCTTAGCAGTATTTTCAAGTTATTAATAGACAGATACCCAAGTTATATTATAAATTATGTACAAACCATTTAATCTAAATTGCAGCCAGGTATGAAGTTAATAGTATGAAATATTTTTAAAATATACTAACATTTGAAAAATTACTCCTGTCAGACTCAAGTTATCAGCAAGGAAAACTTCTGTTGCTCTAGCTCTCCCATTCCTGTCTCCTCTGTGGAAATTTAGGGCAAAGGGATTTATGACCCAAGATATCAGAATTATCTAGGTTATCTGTGTACACTGTCCAATTTTTTTTAAATGCCTTGATAGTCCACTTTATTTTAATTGTAAATTCATATTCTTAGAAAGTGCAGGCTTGCCTTCAAGAGTTGCTAAAGAGCTTTCAAGTAATAGACTACAAGGCCTGTATTTGGATTGTGGAAATTAAAACTGAAACATCATTTGGGAAATGGGATTATGATGTTATGTCCATAAACCAAGATTTATTTTAAAGTCATTCCAAATACCTGTTCTCATTACTTTTTCACAATAATTTTTTTTCTTCCTGATAGCATTCAAATTGAATTTTCAGATTCCTTAGTCCTTCAAAGAAACTGCTTCCAAGTGGCCTGCCATAATCCCAGCTGTCTTTTACAATATACAAATAAACCATATAGCACAGTAGAGAACCAATAAAGTAGATTACTTACTTACTTCATTACTTACTTGAAATATTACATATTTTCTCATGTTTAAAATTTTTATTTTTCAAACATGGCCCGGAGGAATTTAAGAGAGCTAAAGCTCTCACAAAATTTTATAAGAATTTGTAGTCAGATAATTAAATTAGCAATCTCAATCTCAAGTTCTTGGATTGTACTGATAAGCTGTATGAGCTTCTGTCAGTAATAGAAAATTGTTCAAAATTCATATTACCGTAAAAACACCTTATCTCTCTCCGATTTTTCATTAAATTTCTATTTTTGTGCTCTAAGTTCTTCAGGCCTAAATAATAGTGGGAGAATAGTGAACCTCATCCTCAAATTCTCCTTGGCCGCCTTGCTACAGATGCTCAACATTTTAATAATACATTTTTGAGTCTCATACATAAGAATTACCTAATTATTTTTCTGAAGGCTTCCTCTCTGTTTTGTTGTGGGAAATTTTACAGAGATACAGGCACAAAAATGTTTAATCTGGATTTTAAAAAGAAGGAAAAGGCAGATGGCCAGTAAAGAAAATGGCAAGTATAGACCTCTATGCAAAAAGTTTCTAATGAAAAGCATTTTTCTGGTGATGAAAATGAAAACTCCTTCAGCTTCCCATGGAGAAAGATATAGCTTTAGATAAAATTTCACATGTATTAATTGATTTCCTTTAATTTTGTATTGAATTAATTTGGTTGCACTAGAAAGCAAACTTTACTTGTCCACAAAGTCTACTAAAATATGTAATAAAGATATTAGCTCGGGTATCACATACTGTCCTCAATATAAGGGAGAGTAATTTTATCAGATACTTCTGCAGAAAGAGAGGCTGCTGTTAATACCATCTCTATAATAATTTCAACTAATGGGTTATATTCCTCAGGTCGTGATGTATGTAGCCAAACAACTTTTAAATCCTTTGAAACTTGAAACCATTAGGAAGAGTTTTATATGGAGTACCAGATCATACAAAAGAGTAATATTTAAAATATTTAGATCAGGTCCAAAAACTCTTCAGATAGACTTTCAAATATCAGTACAATCTCATAGATGATAAATATACTTTTTAAAATACAACTTTTAAGAAGACATTACAGATAGCAAAGAACATTTTATGACCATTTGCCCATTAACCCATTTTCCCATAATGTAAAAAGCAAAATAGTTATGTTGAACACATAACTGCTCAGCCTTATCAAGGTCATAGAGTCAGTGCTTCCTGCATCTGGTGTCCAAGCGCAAGTCTTCACATGACAACTTTGAATCTTTCCCCTAATGCAAGATCTAGCTTTGATCTTGAAAAATTAATCTCTCTAAGTCTCAGTTACCCCATCTGTAAAATTTGGCCTAATTCTGTTTATTTCATAGAGCTTTGTGGGCATTAAGTGAGATAATATATGAAAATCTCTTAGTATAGTGGCTGGCACACAATAAGCTCCCAATAGTTATCCTGAGAGTTGTTATCATTATGTTTATTAATTCCTCACTGTTATGGGAAACTGATTTTGAAACAGAAAAGGACCAAAGATACTGGTAGAAAAGTTTATGCTTTTCAAAGTACGTTTGTTAACAGAACAATATTGTTATCTTGGTTCTAATGAAGTAAACATTTTATGAGTTGCCTTCTTTGCCTTCCTTAATTTCACAATTTAAGATTTCCCCAATAGTATTAAACATTATCTGCTCACTTTTACTTTCCTGGTAGAAACTGAAGCTTTCCAAACTTAAGTAATATTTTCCCTTCATATGCTTACTATGGAAACACAGATAAACTACTTTAAGTTTTTGTAAAGATTAGTAAGAGGAAATCTCAGAAATCAAAATTGTTCCTTTCTATTTAATAAGTAAAAATTATTACCTTTCTCAAAAGACAAAACAATTAGATTTTTTTAAAGAATGAATTACCAGAAGCTCATCTCTATAAGTAGAAAAAATAATGTATATCTAGAACTTCTGGCAGCAGTGGACACTCCTCACTCGGCCTCATTGATTCCTCCTCCCTAGATTTGCCCTGAATACCACATTCCTTTTTTCAAATCTGGGCTCATTTTCCACACAGCCTTAGCATTGGCTCCCTCCCTTATCAGACTGTCTGTCAACTTTGAAACTCTGACTATATAGCAGTGGCTGGCACATAGTAGGTGCTTAATATATGTTTGTTGAATAAGAGAGTGAACAAATGAATGAGTATAATGAGATACTGCCAAATTACAATGATCATAATGAGCATTTCTTAAATGCTGTGACATTGCTGACATTTACCTGCACATGATACGGTGTGTGGACTAAATGAACATTAAGTAGATGACTGTTTTCATTCTGTGATGTTGGCATAAGCTAAATCATAGCTCACAGAACTTAAGAACTTAAAAGGACATTAGTATAGATCGTTTAGCCCAGTCTCCCAATGTACAAATGAGTGAATCAAGACCCAGAGCATTAACATTGCTCATCCCAGGTTACCTGGCTGATGGGGGACAGTTCTCTTGGCTACTTCCCTCCCCTTCTTCAAATCTGGGCTCATTTTTCACCTTTTTAATGAAGTCATCCTGACTACTGCACTCTTCTCCCCTCTGGCACCCTAATCTCTTTCCTCCTTCTTTTCCATTTCTCTGTAACACTGGCAATATCTCTACTTATTTTGATGTAATTATTTGTCATCCATTTCTGCCACAAGCATACACAACAGCTCCACCAGGACAAGAATCCTTGTCTCATGCATCCCAGTCACCTAAACCAGCACTTGGCACATAGTAGGTGATCAATACATGATTATCTAATAAATCCAAAACCAAAATCCAGTTGTTTTCCTAAACAAGTTCTGGTCCAGTCTTTCTAAATCTCAGGGAAATTTTTTTCAATTTATGTAATGAGAAAAAGCAGATGAGCAAGAGAATTGTGAGTCTGGGTAGCAGATTTAGTTTGGTCATGTGCAGGGTTCCCACGCTACATGCAGCATCTTACACTCCATGAGAAGCCACCCGAGGCAGGACGCAGCAGTCTTCCTAATGTGCGTATGCAGCTTTGAAGAGTATTGGATTTACATTTGGTCAGTGCAATGCTATCCTGTTGCTTATGTAATAAGTGCAGAGTCGGGATCTGGTGGTGCAGAGTGGATCAAAAGGAGTGGGGTATATTTAATAATGTATGATCACAGACCATCTGCAGAGCCAAATTTTAATGGGGGAACTAGAGAAGTGTTACTCTAGCTTCATTCTTTATTTTCTTCCACCTAAAACTCATTAGAGCTCTTTGAGTCTGTAACAAAAGTTAAATTAATTCACTTTTGTCTTTTTGAGGCAGAGTATGTTATTTGCAGCCACAAATGAAAAATCTATAAAAACAAAGAAAAATATCCAAAAGTATTTTCTAAATTAAATTTAGATAAATATATATATTGTTAACAATTCTACCTGGAAATTAATAGCTATAAAATATAAAAAAAGTCATCATGGAATTACAAAAATTAGTACACCATCAGTATTAGATGGCTAATTCTATAATTTCTAATCAGTTTACTGTAGGGCATGAAGCCAGAAATGATAATAAGAACCTACTACATTAAACACAGGCCTGCCATTTCATCAACTAAGAATTTGACCATATTAATATAATAAATGAGCCCCAAAGAAGAGACAAAAGTATATACATAGGCATATACATAGGTAAAAATACTCATGTACTGCACATATGCATGTATATATTATAGAAGACTCATTTATTGAACAAATGTGTTGAGCACCACCTATATACAGACACTGAGAATACAAAATGATGAACAAAACACATGGTCCCTAGCTTCATCAAGCTTAGAGTCTAGTGAGAGACACAGCCATTACTACGAATATAGAGCTATTGATTATGATAACAGAAATATGTATTTTCATGCCAACTTTGCTTCTGTTAATGTACATAATTGCTAGCCCATGTCCTAGTCTTCTTTGCATTTGTGTGTGATTTTGTGTATCCATTTTGTGTATCCTAAGAAAATCTACTTATTCAGGCATTTTTTGAACTTTGGTCTCCTTTGTGCAAAACATTGGGTTATTCTCTATGGAAAGAGACCATCTCCTGAGTGAACTTACTAATAATATCATCAGGGCAACAAACACAAAAAAAAGAACACAATAAGTGTTAAATAAAAGTGAAAATATATGTTTAAAAGAGTAATTGGTAACCAAACAAAAGTATCTTACTATTTAGAACTTCGTACCATACTTATTAAAATTTTTATTACTTAGTAAAGTAAAATACATCTTGAGAATATTTCTAAACTTGATATTGAATAATCTAGAATGCTAAACTCTATGTTATTCTGTAAATTATCTATTAAAAATACAGTGTTATAATATTTCAGGTATGAAAGTCTATATTTAATAATCTTTTTAAGTAGCAAGAAATTCACACTGTATCGCCATTGCTTTCTCTGTTCCATCCTTGGTACTGAAATCCTCAAACTATGTGCAAAGCCAGTGATTATTTAGAAACTCTCCCAAATATTAGGAAAAACCCATCAAATAGTGAAGCCTTTCCCTTTGGTTGCAACTATGCAAGAACCAATGCTGACTCAGCTAAAGCACTGACCTACAGCTTAATGGCATAATGCTGAAGTCATTTCAAAATGTTATTTCTCTGATTTTTCCAAAGATCCAGAAAGAATAGATTTATATTTCTTTATTGGTTCAGCTCTTTATTTTAAATGTAAAATGAAAAGTTACCATTTGAGGATAATCTTTTGGAATACAAAATCTCTTAAAATGCTAAGAAATTAAAATATTCTATCAAGAGTTTATCAGAATAATAATATCTAGGGGAAAATGAAATATTTGTTATAGGAATATTCTTATTTCAAAATGAAGATATTGAAAACATAAGAAATCTAATAGTTCTATAAAAATACTTCAGAAATATTTTGTGCACCTTGTATTGCCACAATGTAATAGCACTATGTCGGCCCTCAAGAATGATTATTAAACAATCAGTACCAATGATGCCATTTTAACTTTAGTTTAATTAAATATGCTTGTTACTTGATTTCACTGTTAAGCCAGTGATGAATCGCAACATGTCTAAGCTCTGAGTAGTATGTTTTTACATGTTCAAGGATTATGCTATGGAGAGCGTTGAACGGAATAAGTTAAATAAGAATTCTCCATACCCTTTCCAAACACTGTCCATTCAAAAGGGAAACAGATATTATGGATTAAAACACACACACACACACACACAAAGAGACATAATTCATCTTGTTTAAAACTAACCAAAGTATGTCAGAACAAGAAGCAATTTCCTACAGTCAAGTGTGTAGATTAGGTGAAGGAGTGGGCAAAAAAGCAGAGTTCTATCTTGTTTCTACAGAGTAATTGAAAGTTTAAAATAAAAACACCACTGCAAATACACTCTTGAAGTAAGGAGATTTCCACTTCTAGATGATTCTATTTGTAATGGTGCTTGCTTTGCCTGCATGCTTTGGCTTGTTCCTGGCAAGCACTGGAAATTATGTTTGTCTGTTCTGCTTAGAGTTACTGAAGGGTAAAAAAAAGAGCAGGTAAAAGGAAAGAAATGTAAGTTAAAGGTATGTGTACGTTACCTTATAAATTACAATATGTAGGCCATAAATTTATTCTCTTGTTACATGACTATACCTATTCAGAATGGTTTCATGATCATCTATGACAAATGTTGCTAGCAAAAAATAATGAACACTTTCATAGTAGGCTTTTTGTTTCTGTTTTTTGCTTTCTTCAGCATAGAGAGGTAAATTGTAAAGTTTTAAATGTTCAAGTTTTCTTCCCCAGTATTGGGTGGCTTATGAATAATCACTTCTTACTTTCTCTTGAAAAGTGTCATAAATTATGTGGACAGGTTTAAAATCTCTAAGAATCTGATGTGATTATTTTTACATCCCTACTTTACTTTGTTTTTTGTCACACAGTCATTAACAAAGGGCCTTAATTAGCTTCAAGTACCAAAAAGCTGATTAGATAGTTAATGCTTCATTTAGATGTTTCCATATAAACAAAATACCTTGTTTCAAAAGATGCATAACATAACAGTTTTTTATAGACTACCCACAATATATTGAAATCAAAGTGTGCTCTAAAATTAAGCTTCTTGAACTTCAGCCTTTTTTCTTACAACTAATTATGTGGCCCACATATATAATTGAATAAATAAACGAAAACAAATGCACATATAAATAATAAATATGATGTGTTTTTAAGAGAAATAAGGTTATCAGAGAGCGCACCCGGGGACAGGGGGATGGACTCCATTGAGGGAGAGCAAGGGAAGGGCTCTTTAAGCAGGAAGATCAAGCTGAGACCTGGATAATGAGCAGAGACAGTTACGTCAAAAACCAAAGGCAAAGCATTCCAAGTAGATAGTGTGAAACATGCAAACTCTCTGATACGGGAATACGCAAGATGCTTTCCAACCAGAAAGAAGCCCAACGATCTGCAGCCTGGCAGTGGAGAGGGTGTGGTTTAAGAAGAGATTGGAAGACTAGGCAGGAGCCAGATCATAGTACTTTATACGCAGTCCAGAGTAGAGGGTTCAGATTTTATTCTAAAATTATTTGAAAATGGTTAAAAGATTTGAGCAAGGGGTGACAAAATATGATTTACATTTATAAAAGACCATATGAATAATGGATTGTCGTGGGCCAAGAGTTAAAAGGAGGCTATCCCTTGAGAGGGTCTTGAGGTAGTTCAGGTAAGAAATCATGGTGGCATGAACCAGGGTGGTAGCAGTGGAGGTGGATGGGGATAAACCAATTTGGAGCAAAAAAAAAGTGGAGGTATAAATGGAAGCACTTACTGATGGATTGGATATAGAAACTAAGGGAAATGCATACACCAAACCTAGCTTCTAGATTTTGGCATGAACCAAAGGATGGTGGATGGATGCATAAACTAAACTGAAGAAGACTGGGAGAACAGGTTTGGACAAGGGATGGGGGACTCAGGTTACATATTTGAAATTCAATATGGAACCAACAGATAGATATTAATAGATTTACTAGTTTGGTGCTCAGGAAAAAGTATAATGTGAAAACATTTTGGAATCATTAGCACATATGTGATATTTATAGGTATGGGACCAGATGGGTTCACCTGGCAAGGCAGGATGCGCAGAAAAGGGAAATAGATGGCCCTGGTCTAAATTTTGAAGACCCTCAGCACCAATGGGTGGGATAAAAGAGGATACAAGACTGTGTAACCACTTTCCAGAGTCTCAATCCTGATCACTAATATGAGCAAACTTTTTTTCTCATATTTTTTTAAGACATTTAAATTAGTTGCAAGCATTTAGAGGCAGGAGGTTTTGCATTAAAATTTGCATTTCTAGGCTCTGTTGAAAAATCCAAAGACCTGCTATTTTTCAGCCTGGAATCTCATAGGACAACATCAGTGGGCACCTGTATCTGCTGCCCCTTTTGAATGAGGGATGTGCTCCCTGCAACAGGAACAGTCCCTTTCACTGTCTCCTATTCTCATGCCCATGGAGCGCTCCTTACTCCCCTCACCCTTCCCCAGATGGGCATTTGGGTTTGACTTGCCTTTTATTTTGTTTCTGCACTAAACTTAATATTTTGTTTCTGCACTAAGCCTCATATAGGCCATCAGTTCATGACTGTTTATTAATTAAAGAATGAAATGTCCCTTTTTATTCCTTTGTGCCTCTAGGGTTAACTCTCTGACAGTATTATCTTGATGTCTTTTATACTAAGTGAAGACATTAATCTTATCAATGTATAAAACCAACAGTGTCCTTTCTGCAAATTACAAATTACTTGACCTTCCACTTCACCACAAAGTGGAAGTGGTCTGAGCGGAGACAAGTAGATTTGAGCTCTACTGCTGTACCACATGAAGGCACATTTCCAATAATTAAGGAGTGTGGATAATTACAGCTGAATGAAGAAGAATGACTCATGCTAATGCTTTGATTTCTCTGTGTCCTTTAAAACAAGCCTCTATTACAGTTAAAATCCTGGAAAGTGTGTTTATATTAAGAATGTCATTCAACATATTAGTAAAATGTTCAAATTTTATTTTCATATAAAGTTATAGAGTTATAATCTCTCTATGACTAAGATAACTTTTGATTTTTTCTAGGCCTAAAATAATAAGAATTAAATCCTAGCTCTTAATTGATAAATCTTTGATAACACAGATAAATTTAAATTCTGAAAATTATTAACCAAAGCAGACAACTCTAAGTTGACAAAGATACTAAGATTTGTTCTACTTCTCCAATAAGTTACATCAGAAATAACAATAGCAATAATAGTAATAAATTAATATTAATATTTAAAATCATTTACCATGTGTTTTTTTCATAATAGAAAGGGCATTACCTGGATCATTTCATTGACTTCTCACCGCAACACTGTATAAAGATGGTTAACCTCACGGAAGTTGAGAGAGCTTCAGTAGCTTGCCGCACATCACATTGTTCAGTGGTAAGGCCGACATTAAACTCAGGCAGGCTGGTTCTTGTGCTCTAAATCCATGCATGAGCCTCACTGCTCCATGGAAGCTTCTTTAGGATACTCAAAAGGAGTGTGGCAAAAGGTAAAAATGGCCCCCATTTTATTCCATTAAATTTACATAACTATGTTCTAGAAGAAATCAAAGCACTATGAAAAAGAAGTTTGGTCTTGGGCTTCAGAGAAACTTTTCTCACAGGCCACCATGGTGATTCTTAACAGGAGTAAGAAGAGCGAAGTAGGGGAGGCAGCTGCAAATACACACAATCCACACCTACGCCAGGTGAAAACTGTCTGAAACCCCCAAGGAAATGAGGAGGGGGCAGACAGAAGTTGGATGATGACATAGATATAAATTATAGATATAGATATAAACATAGACATAGATATAGATTTAGATAATCAGATACAGGTAGTTTTTTTAGGCTTCTAAGGTGCTGGTCCTGAAACGCAGTCCTGTCTTGTTAGAATCACTGGATTAGAAGAATCATCAAGAGTTGATGAGATGTGAATTTCCCAAGAACCAATGCTTTCTAGGAACTGTCTTCGGAAACAGTACAGTAAAGAAGACAGGGTAGAAGAGAGAAGGCGTTGGCATACCTGCTACACCTCGGACCTTCAGTAAATGTTAGTAAGAGTCAACATTAGCTGGGTGCTTTCTGTAGGTCAGACACTAGGATAAGTTCTCAATGAGTATTATCTCATTTAACCCTTAGGGAACAAGAACGCTGGCATGAGGGTGGCTAAACTCCATTTTACTGATGAGGCACAGGAAGGTTCAGTGACACAAAACAAGAGGCATAATCCATGTGCTTAACCACTACTCTATAACTACTTAGAAAAGAAATGAAGTAATTAATGTGGAAAGGCAAAGGCCCACAAAAGAACTTTGTCAGCAGAACAGAGCTAAACTGCCCCTTCACACTGTGCTTCTTCCTAGGAGGGAAAGATAAAGAGAAGGGAACTAAGAAGAAACAGAATATTGATGAGGATAGTAGCGGTTCCAGGTATACATCTCAGAACAGTGACTTTTAAACTATATTCAGTGGATGCCTAGAGCTCCTTGGGGCCACCTGGCGCCTGTTGTAAGCAGAGAGGCTCGGCTTTATCAGATCTGTACGGCAAAGGTTAGTCTAGATATCACCGGGTGGGAGGAGGAATTCCACTGTCCCTGAAAAAAATTTCTAAAAATATTTCCATAAATAAACCTCCAGACTCCAAAATAGTGACAGAATTGACCTTCATTTTTCACTGTGAAACTTGGATATGACAATAACATGGTACCCATTCGTGATCAGCATTACCCAAAACAATACTATATTTTGGTCCTGGGCAGTTTCCAATCACAGGATCAATTTGGCTCTAAAGAAAGGGAAAAAGATAGATTTGGTGAATACCTAAGAGGATGCTTCATAGCACATCACATCAGATCATGCAGACCTCAACAAGAAGGACACATGCCATTTGAATAAATTGTAAAAACACAATTCTAGACAATTTGGTTTAGCTGTGGATTGATAGGAAAGAGCAGGGCACAAAGACTAAACAAAGGTTGAGAGAAGGTAGCTCCTGGCAGTGGTGGGAGGTGGGATGGATGGGAGGAGTATGATCTGGTAGCCTGGGAGACCAGGAGGCGAGGTCACAGATGTTGCAAAACAGCACTGATCACTTTAAATCAGAGTGATCTTCACTTATTCTGTTTCCAGAAGTGGGTTTTTCCTTTGCAGTTCAAAATTAGTATCTTTAGCAACAGTATCTTTAAGGAATAGAGAAAATGAGAGGAAACTTTCATGTTTTAAATACAAGTTTAGAGATAACATTTTTATTAAGAGCAATAGATCTATGAGAACAAAGAATCTTTGATTTACAATATATTACAATCGTGGCTACCAGCTTCTTATGTATATTTCCAGAGAAACTCTAGAAAAGTGGGGTTTTTTGCTTATTTGTTGATTAAATCCTATTTACTTTTAAATTTATTTTATACCATTTTTATTTAGTATGTGCATAGGTGATACATTTGCGTGATTCAAAATCTTTAAAATATGGAAATGTACACAGTGAAACTCTCCTGGGTATTCCCCGAACTCAGCTCTTGACAGACTACCAGGCTTATCAGTTTCTTGTGAATCCTTTCAGGTATAGTTTATGCGAAGCTACACAAACTTTTGAATTCTCACAAATGGTAAGAAGCACACATACACTTAAGTGTCTTCGGGTCAAATTTTGAACTGCAGATGAAAGCAAAGATGGGGCAGAGAAAAATTCAAGATGATTTCAAACTCACATCAAGTAAGCAAGGGCACAGGGCAAGAGTAAGATCATTTTGTTACTGCACCCTGTCAGGAATGCCCTTCTAGAGGTTCAAGATCCTTTGAGTGCAAGAATAGCTGGGGAAGCAAGCCAAAGTTTTGTCTGTGACAGATTCAAAGTAGTAAGCCCTCTGAAAGGACAGTAGAGGCTGAATGGGGACAGAGGGGGCCAGTAGGAATTGTGGAGACGAGGGCACCTGGAAAGGTTCCTGATGTAATCTGACTAGACACATCAGAATCGTGACCAAAGGATGGACTCTTTTGGCTCCAGGTGAGCAGTTTTGGGAAAAATTAGATTTATTCCAGTCTAAAGGAAGCAAAATAATTATAAACGGTTAAAGGTAAGGCACTCCTTCATTTTTTCCTGACTATGTATCCTACTCAATGTAATGTGTAAGGTACAATGAGAGACAGATATTTAAATTAAATTCTACTTAAATATATTGTCTTTAATGTGTATAACTATTTTTATAAAGTGTTTTCATTTTAGATCTATAATATAGGATGGTGTAAAGCAAGCTCAGGAATCCAGTCTAGTGTTATAGCTAAGCACAGGCTCTATGTAGCACTAGTATATTTCAGCAACAGACGTTTATTGCATGCCAGGCACTATGTTGATGCCAGGGAAACAATGTAAACAAGAAAGAGTGATTGTTTTCAATAAACTATGGTAAGTACAGTGATTAAGGATACAAATCCATTCTGCTTGCTCATCCTCCTGCATTGCTTTGGCTAGCCTTAGGGAAATACCAGCTTCCAAAGTGTTAGTCTTACACATCCAAATCTACCAAAGCGTTAACAAATGTCATGAAATAAGGAAGTATTTTTAAAACTTTGTGTATTTTTTTTCAAATGACTCATTGTGGAGCTGACAATTGAGTCTGTCTATCAGTTTGGGATGTCAGAGAGAAATTAACTTTCTGTTTGGAGTGATGAAAACATTTGAGAAAGAGATAGTGGTAATGATTGCACACCATGGTGAAAGTCATTAATGATCCTGAATTGTACATTTGTATGTGGTTAAAATGGCAAATTTTTAAATATATATTTTACCACAATAAAAGAAAATTGAATGGTGGTAGTAGAGCTTTTCTTGGAGGGATGTATTTTCAATATTCTTACTTAGCACCTTATTTTGCCATTTTAAATAGGTTCCCTGGTTGTTTTTTCTTTCAATTGGTATAGAAAATCCAAAAGTCTGGAACATGCTTCCTCTATACACCTGTGAAGAAGGTAGCCAACATCAATTGACTTACACAATCCACAATTCAGTTTAAAAAGACATACTTTGGTTCATAACACCTTCTCCTTTTTCCTGTCACTTGGATTTCTTTGGGTGTTAACTGCCAAGAAAAAAAAAATCAACACTTTCAATAGAACTGAGAGGAACAGGCAGTGATTCGGTACCATATTTGTAAATTGTTTTTCTGCAATTGTTTTTGTCCCACTGTTTAAAAGATTTCATCTAAATTTCATAGGAACGACAAAGATCAGTTGTTTGTTCACGCCATTGCTTTCATTATTTGGTAAAAACAAATGATGTCCCCCGGATTTCACAGCAGAATCTGTAAAATGATAATGAGGCCCCAGTGGCTTCTCAAGTCCCCATTAGTGTTCTCACCAGGCCCTGCTGTTTCCCCTGGAGACAACTCTGGGCTTTGAAGGGCATCGGGTCTTTCAAGTCACTGACATTGACCCTCACTAATAGATATGGGAAATTTTTACACTTATAAATTACACACTTAAAAAATTCAGTCCCCCACTGGACATCTTCAATTTCCTTACTTAGCCATATATTTTCAACATGCAGGCTTATTTAAGTACACAATCACTAAGGTCTTCAACAGTATATTTGATTGTTTATTTTCACCTTTTGACATTAAAAGGAAAAGGAAAAATGAACACTTGTATGCTGCCTAGTTTTATTTATTCTTTTATATTTTTTTAAAAAGGAAAACAAGCCATACTGATCCTAATGATCAAGGTTTATTTTTAGTTTTTGCATTTTAATTGCTATGCAATTGCCCTGTTGGTCAAACAGTTTTAATTTAAGCATTAATTTCAAACTGATCCAGGATTTTAAATGCAATGATCAGATTCAAGACTCTCTAGCCAGAGTGTACAAAGTTTGTAATCAGAGTTCGTGCTTTCCTTTTCTGCTGTCTTTGTTTTTTCTTTCCCTTGTCCAACTTGGTGTGTTTCCTGGCTGATGCCTATGATGACAACCTGTGACACAGAGCCTGGTAAGAAGCTCAGTGTTCTCACGAGGTGGGCTTGTCAGAATCCAGCAGCTAAAGCTAAGGTAGAGCCTGCAATGGAGACTGGAGCTCCCGACTTACTGGAGTGCTCATTTCACCACATCGTACCTGTTGCGCAGAAGGCTACTCTCTCCGGCAATGCCCGGTGCTATGTAATCTGCAGTGTAGAGCTTCTAAAAACAAGAAAACAAACAGTAACCATTGTTCTCAAGATCATGTTAGGAGTTTAGGTTAATGAACCTTAATGTGTTATGCATCTTTCCTTGGGTTCTTTGAATTTCATCCAGGGACTTCTGGCATCTATCACCTCAACCTCCCCTCTGCCTCCCACAAGAAATAAGAATGGTAGAATTTTATACATTCTGGAAGGCTTGTTAGAAAAATTATTTTGTGAAGTCAGTGGATTTTGGGGTATCTGCTCATTTTTCAATATTACATTCTCTAAGTCATCCTCTACTCACAATTCTGGAGAAGAAGTAAAACAAAAACAAAATCAGAAGTCTACATTTCTAAAGTACTACAAGACAGTTTACAGTTAATCACGGAAAAAAAATTAGACAGCTCAGTCCCTCATAAAGAGTTTTGAGCTTTGCTTTAAATCTTTTAGTTTACATAAAGTTTACGTAACATTTAGACCTTGTATTCATCCAGGAACAGCTTATAATTACACTACACTGCACATATCTCCAAGTCTCCTATATGACACAGGTGGCATTTTATATGTTTATTTTTCGCTCCATATGGTTCAAAACTTTGTAAGTGCATACCTGTAAAGCTAGCTCCTTGGGAGGCTAAGGTGGGAGGATTGCTTGAGGCCAGAAGTTTGAGACCAATCTGAGCAAGGGCAAGAAATTAGCTGCTCTGTGGTGGTATGCACCTGTAGTCTCAGGTACCCAGGAGGCTGAGGCAGGAGGATGGCTTGAGCCCTGTCCTTTGAGGTTGCAATGAGCTATGATGACATCATTGCACTCTAGCCCAGGTGACAGAGACCCTGTCTCAAAAAAAAAAAAAAAAACTTCATAAGTAAATGAAACTATGGAAGATTAATATATGCCAAGATTTTGCTCAATGTTGGACAGAAATACGTGTAAAATCTATGCAGAAGGAACAGTTAGCAGTTAGTACACACTTAGTATTAGTCAACTATTGTTCTAAGTGCTTTATGTGTATCAGGTTAATTTTATATGGTAGGTATTACTATCCCTAATTCATACATAAGGAAATTGGGGCTTAGAGATTGAACAACTTGCCCAAGGATACAGAGCTATTAGATTGAGGAGGTGAGGTTGGACCAAAGTCTGTATTACATTAAGGTCCTTGTTCCTAACTGCTATACTATCTTCTACCCCCATGCATTGGAGCATTAATTTTAACTTTAAACTAAATAACTTGAAAAAATCATGAAACGGAGACCTCTTGTCGCTATGTGTCATATCTAAACTCATATTCCAACATGAGAAGACCCAGCTCCCATGTTTCCCCCCAGAAAATACCAGGTAGGAAATGTTCCCCATGGCCTTCAGACATTACTGAGTGAACTTAGCCAATGGCATCTCATCCTCCCAGAAAGAAGACACTAGAGATGTTTAGGTAGAATTTGGATGTAGTCATTGGGGATATTGTCGGGGAAAAATTATATATAGGGTAGATTTGGATAGATTTTTCTTTTATCTCTTGAGATTCTATGGTCCTAAATAAGAAGATAAAGAATGGAATATAAAGAAAATGCTTAAGGAGTTGGGTTTGTGATTCATTTTAATTAAATACTAAATGGAACCATTATCCTCTCCTTTCATTAACTATTCAAAGTGGAGGCATTGATGGCTTGGTTAAACTTTACAGTTTTTTGAGGATTGGGGATCATTTATAAATGAAATCATATGCTCATTTTAAAATATTATTTCTGATTGCTATATGATAAAAAAAGAATGCTGTGTCTATTTTTTTGATACTTTCTATTTTAAAATCAGAATCCTATGTGTACTATTAAATAAGTTTTGAGATCTGTCTCCAGGTGAGTGGCTGCTCTTCTTGGTCATTTGTACGTCTTAAATTACTGGCTGCCAAGGATTATTCAGTACGTTCTGCCTAAGACAGGAAGGCTGCAGAGCTTCATGGAAGGCAACTTTGGCAGCTTTTAAAAGCTGTTTATGGACAAAAAGGTGTATGTGTCCAGGAGTTCTTATATTGCTTTCTCATTTTCAAATCACGTACGTCCTCAAAAGATAGCGTCAAGGTCAAAAGCACAATGTGCTAACCAGGGGGAAACCCCGAGAAAGCCAAGATCTGAAAATAACAGCTGGTGTCTAGAAAACGGCAGCCCTGATGACTTGGCAGACTTGGAATATTGCGGTGCTCTTTGGAAGGCAACGAAGTCCTTGGAGGAGGGAGGAGGAAAATCAAAGGGCAAGCAAAGGAAAGGTGGAAGTGATAAGAGAACCACAAAAAAGACATAGCAGAAAGCAAAGGGAGAGGGAGTAGGAGGATATTTAAGGGAATAAAGAAGCAAATAATTATTTGATTAATCAGAAAATAAGTATAACTTTAGATATGCTTTTTTCATTCATATTTTGAGGACTATATTTCAAAATCTTCTGGAATTTGTCAAAAGCATTTCTAAAAATACCTTTCTGATATCTAGCCTTTGTGTGAAAATGAAATACATATATGTTGCTTGAAATGCTCCAGAATAGCATAACACAGATGTGTAATTGAATAGAAGCCTTAAGTGTGAGGATATTCTGAGTTCTTTGGCCAGAAGAGTACAATGAAAGTGAATCGTGTTCCTTTATGCTTTGCCTATAAATATAACACAAACTTAATGTATTAGAAAGCCTGGCTGGGGCTGACCTTACCTCGAAATTTTTTGGTTTACATTGATGAAATAGGTGTGGAACTCCGTCACTTCTCTTGATCTTGTTTCTACATTTTTGATATTTAAATGTAGAAGAAAAATGAAAACAGAAAAATAAATAGAATATATTATGAAACCATTGAACTTCAAATGACAATGGGGTCTTATATCCAATATTTCTTACTGATTATAATGTACATCCTTCCTTTCTGGTTTAAAAGACATAACTACCTTATAGATCCCTTCTAGTTATTAGAAGTACCTTCCTCTGTGTTTCAAAAGAGATTGTGTAGAGAAGCTAGTCCCCCAGAGCTAATCTCTGTCAGACATCTTGTTTATGTAACACATTTCACTTTACAAACATGTCTGAAGGCATATTAATGGTTATTTTTTTTTCTTTTTATAGCAGAAAATGGCCCCCGTCTACTCGTGGAAGCAGAACAAGCCAAGGTGTTCTCACACAGAGGTGGCAATGTCACACTGCCATGTAAATTTTATCGAGACCCTACAGCATTTGGCTCAGGAATACACAAAATCCGAATCAAGTGGACCAAGCTAACTTCGGATTACCTCAAGGAAGTGGATGTTTTTGTTTCCATGGGATACCATAAGAAAACCTATGGAGGCTACCAGGGGAGAGTGTTTCTGAAGGGAGGCAGTGATAACGATGCTTCTCTGGTCATCACAGACCTCACCCTGGAAGATTATGGGAGATATAAGTGTGAGGTGATTGAAGGCTTAGAAGATGATACTGCTGTGGTAGCATTAGACTTACAAGGTAGGTATTTATAAATCATGTTAAACTTAGAAACAATAATTAATCATTGTGTTTTTTTTATGCATAAGGAGCAATGTCTAGTGGTTACCATAGAAATGAAATGAGAAAGCAAAAGTCCATTTCCTAGCGTGTTTTTCTATTCTTTTGTATTATGCAGTCTGCCTATGATTCCAGCTTTCATATTTGAGATGTATGCCAATGCTTATGCACAAAATTGAAGTTATCTACAACTAGGAGAAACGTGCAGTGGAACGGAATTAACAATTTTCAGAAACTGTCTTATGCTACTCAAAATTTAAATTCCTTTATGTGATTATTGAGGAATTCAGATTTGTATGCTTTTTTATTATGCTTCTAAAATTATCTCAGTTTCAAAATAATGACAAGTTTCGTAAAGGACATCTAACTAAAATATGTGCAGTTATATTCTGTAAAATGACTGCAAAAACTTAACTTAATGAAAAACAACCTCTAGATTTATTTAAATGTTCTTGTAAAAAAGTAATGTTTTAATGGTCCAGAGTCCCTTAGACATTGACTACCAAATGATATTCATTTTGGAGGGAAATGTTATTTCTTAAATATGTAAAACATTCAGTAGTTTCAAAAACCAACATGTACATAAAGCTATACAACATAAAAAGTGTCTTTGCCATGCTGGCCTCCCCTCTGCCCATTAGTTTCTTATATATCCCAAAACATCTTATTTCTCATAAATTTGAGCATCATTTGACACTGAAGGATGGATTTTGGCTGCTTTGGCAGAATACTTGCCTTCCTTATGTACATAAAACTATAGATGTGTTCTTGTTAGAAGCTCATTTTACCTCATAGGGCAGATTTGGTTTTTTTTAGAAAAATATCTGTTGATCCACTAGCATATCACAGAATATTTGACCTTCTGAAACTCATAGAATCCTATCACACATATGGAGATTTATTTGATTTATACATCTAATAAATTGCACAATGTTATAAAGTACACTTTTGTGAGTCTTCCTTGTCTCTCATGGTTGCAGTTCTGGGTTCCTGATTGCATGCAACCTTGTGCTTTCCATTTTCATTGATTCATAGTAAATCCATAAACATTGGCATTATTCAATATGGAAGAAGTAGTTGGTTTAGAGAAGTCAGTCTGTTATCAAATGCTAATTGAGAACCTTTATCAAAGGGGCATTGGAGGATGAACAGAACTGTGAGCTGGTAGTACCAAGAGGCTTAAGTTAGTCATAGCACTGCCAGTATCAATTTTGTGACTGGGGCAGGTCACTTATCCTTGTGATACTTTGGTTTCTTCATTTATGAAATAAGAGTTTAAGCTATATTACCTATTGTTACTTTTTCTTATAAAGCCCTATATTATATACTACCATAGTTTCTAAATGTCAATAATTTGCATGTGGTATTTTCTTTCTCCCTACATTTATTTTGAAAATGAAATTTTTAAATAAATAGAAACCAGTATAACTTGCCAGAAGTAGAAGGAAGTCATAAAAATAAATACAATGAAAATAAGATATTTCTAAATTCTAGTTGGATACCACTGCTTGGTAATGGTTTTGAGCACAAAGCCTGCTTTCTCATTGTTTGAAAGGAGATTTAGCACATGCTAGAGGATAATGCATTCTAGGGCTAAACCAAGACTTCCTCGAAGACACAATTGTAGATGCTGAAAGGGAACTATAAGAAAATAATTTTTCTTTCCTGGGCCCTGCGCCATCTCCAGACTCTCCATGTTTTGGGAACACTTCCCTAACCATATAACGCATATGCATAAGAGCCAATAAATGTGGTCCAAGAAACCAATTTAATTGATAAATATTTTTGCAGGTGCTGCTTTGTGCCCTGAGATACAAAGAATTTCAAGTCTTTGTTCTTTTCATTCCTTAATCATGCAGCCCATTAAAGATTTCAAGATAATTTAATGAATTAAGGCAGAATTCAGTAAAATAAGTAGGTACAAATTGCTACAATCATATGCAGTATTTATTTTGCCCATTTTCAGTAATCCCCTTTTATAGATGAAGCTTAGGGAAAACATCTTCTTTAAGATAACATGGCCAGGCAACTCTTTTAAGAGCTGGAGCTGGAATTTGATACTAAAGGCATTGGATGAAGCCTATGCTCTTTTCCACTGAGATCTGGGGGTTTGCAAGAAGGAGAAAATTCTCCTTTGGGAGAAGAGAGGTTTCAAAAAGGCAGCAGCATTTAGCAGCTTCAGGCTTCAGAAGATTCTTAATGGCCCCAAAATTATTTAGGAGATAGCCTAGAAACTGTCCTTTGATCATACTGCATTAATCAGTGTGCTCATGGTAGCTGCTCAATTCTCTCCGCATCCCTCAATCCCCAACTATGATGTTCTCAGAGCACCTTATATAGACTTCCATTATAGCTCTAATTGCAATTTGTTTTGTAAATATTTGCGAACTTGTCTTTCTCTACCTGCTAAACATGATCTTCATGAGGGCATTCAAGTGCCAAGAACAAAGATGATGCTCAATACATAGTTTACAAAGTGTTTGAACTTTCAAATACCACAGAGTGCGCACGCAGTAGGGGGGACGGCACAGGAAACATTCTTAAGGAAGAGACACTTGATTTGGAACATGAAAGGTGAAACTTTCAAAGGGGAAGGAGCATGAAAAAGCAGGAGAGGGGAGAGAGGGCATGATAGGTAAGAGAGAGACATTTCTCAAAGCAAAAACGTGAACAAATCCCACCAACAGCATTCCAGCATGCCTAGTTTCAGTCTCAGCTTGATGATAGAGTGGGATAAAAAATTTTAACTTTTTATTGTAGCTAATTTCAGACATTCAGAAAAAATAGAAAGAATAGTATAATGAATCTCCATATGCCATCACCCAACTTCAAAAACTGTCATGATATAGCCAGTCTTCTTTTATTTTGCTTTATCTACTCTAACTACCACTGAATAATTTTTAAGAAAACTCAAATAGGGCATTATTTTAACTAAATATACTTCAGTATAAGATAAGGATTCTTATTTTAAAATAAAATGACAAAAACAAATTAAGGTAGCCACTAGAATAAAATAAAAACCATGAAAATAAAATTTGAGTAAACTTGATTGATAACCTGAGGACAATTTCCACACAGTCTGAGATAGGCAGTCAGGGTGCAGCAGAGAAGCGTTTCAAATCTATGGTAAACCACATATGGTAAAAGACACACCTGTGGTTGTCATTTATTAGCTCTTGTTCCAGTTTCTGACCTTTTTCATTATCAATTACATTCTTACATGTACCATCTACCAATCAGACAGGTTTCACTCAAGATCCCTATCAGTCTTCTAATATGCACAAAAAGGCCAGGGAAGCATATCATTTTGAATGTCATGATTAAGTTGCCTTTCCAACTGTAATTGTATATTGCCTTTAATTATATTGGTCACTTAATACCAGATTAAATGCTGTTTTCACCAAAGAATTTTACCAATTAAAATATCATCCTTCGTGATACGTAAATGATGTTGCTCCTCTTTGTATTACAAGATTTTATTCTGTCTTGGATTCAAACCATGTATTCTGTCCAATTGTGGATTCTTTAAAAGAAGAGGCCACACTCACACCTGTATCCTAGCACAGTGCCTTGCTCTTAGTTGTGACTTAAGAACTGTTTGTAGAATCACATTGACCAAAAAAATGTATAAATCGTTACAAAGACTGACTTCCATGTGAGTTGGAATTAGCTATGCAAATATAACGTTTTCATACAGAATCTTGGATTGGGTAAAGCCCTCTGATTGATACCAATTACCCACATTGCTAGAAATAGCACCAAATTAGAAAGAAGCCCTGTACAAATATAACAACAGAGTGTCACTAGAAACTCAGTAAGAGGCTTGGGCTACAGAATTCATCTCAGCAGTCAATAAATATACAAATAATGATATGAAAAACGTGATATCTGTGCTTCCAGTCTTCCATTATATTAGTTTTCCATTGGTGAAAATGGGACCTAACATACAAAAATATAGTCTGAGAACTTTTGGAAAGAGAAAAATATGTCAGATATATGCATAGCACTGAGAAGCACTGTGAGAGGCACTAAGGAAGGTAAAATTATTTATACTACATGCTCTCTGCCTTTTTATTATTAAAAATATTTACTTTATGTAAGTTATTGAGACTTGCTTTAACTTTTATATGTACCAGGATATTAAAATCTTTCATATGTCTAACAAACTAATAGTTGCCTACAACTAGGATGAATTGGGCTATACAATCATAAATCTTAAAGAATGCGTCCTCCAAATGTATTTCAACAGACTAAACTCCTCACACCATTTGGTATTATTCTTTTCTATGTGATGTATCACCCTTACTCATCCCCTTTGTAATAATACAAACCAGCCCTTCAGGGAAAAGTGAAGAACTTTCAGTTATATTTTGACATATAAGGGATAAATGAGTCAGATATTCCTTGAAAATAATCATACATCCTTCTTTTCCACCGTATGAGTTTAACTTTTCTTTCATTTGTAACACTGGATGAAAGCAACAATTTCCTCCATAATTCATCTGTAGGAATTGTAAGTTTTTCCACAGAGCCAAGGTTTCAGCAATTGGATGTTGAAATCTTAACTAGCTAGAAGTATAATAAGTAAATAAATAAAATACTAACAAACATGTAGTTCCAGAAATGTCCCTGCTTATAAAAAACATCTGATTGTTGAAATGTGTACAATACAGCGAAACTTTTAAAACTTTGAGGAAGGCGTAGAAGTTGACTTTTATTTACTTGAAATATGTTCTTTCCACCACTATCAAACATTAATTAAAATCTGTTACATCTTTTGAGTTGAAACAACAGTAAATTGACCATTTATAGTTAACAATTGAAAGATACTAAAATTTTAATATAAGATTTCACTTTGACTTTAAAAAGTGATTGAATTAAATTTCATATAATTTCATTAGGTTCAATGTCAAATAAAAATATATTATACTGGATTTGGAACTAAATCTATCATTTTTTAGTAATATTCAATGGTTAATCAAGGACAAATTACTAGAGAAATTTTTTTCCTAATGCTTTTAAGAGTCCACCAAAATACACTACAGTGAATTTAAACCTGAAAAATTTTCAGGATCTTTAAAATTGTTAGAAATTAAAATATCTGACATTCTCCACTGTGACCATCTTCAGCCATTTGGGAAATGGAAGTCAACCAAAATGGTTTCTTTCTCTCTTCAGGTTGAGATGCTTTGAGATCTAGCTGCTGAAAGAATCTCTACAGGATAAATTGGATATTTTCCTTTTCATCAGCATTCCTGGGGCTACTGAGGAAAGAGGATAAAGGCATGAGGGGATGGGGAGCATCATATTAACAGTAGTTACTTTGCAGAGCTCACTGAGTTCCTCGCTCGGTGCCTGGGCAAAGCCCTCCTTCGACAGAACCAACTCAAGGCTTTCCCTCCCTCTCACCACAGGAGTTAGTGGCAACCAAGAGAGTCTTTTTCTCCTTTCTTTTGGCTCTGATTCAGCTTATAGATCCCTCAGCCAAGAACCTGAGAAAGCAGAATGAGATCAGGAAGCCTTCTTGGATCTCTGCCTTTAGTGGACGGTGCCAGCTGGACTGCCCTAGAGGGACAAACATGTCCTATAGAAGCCTCCAATGAATGTGACTTGATTTAAGGCCATTGAAATTTCTTCTTGTAGAGTCTTCCAGGACAACTGATAAAAGACAATATTTCCTATGTACTGGTTATGCTGCTGGTGAATTGTATATCATCCTGAATAGGCTCTGCAGTCTCGTAAAATAGCACAGGTGCTATAACCCACCAAATTACTGTGTCAGTGGAACAATTTTTTGCATTCCTCCACATGCTAAAATACTAATTATTTCTAATTATATCAAAAATACAATGAAAGTTCTGAATAATCATTCCAAATTAATTATCTTTTAATAACTATGGGGGAAATATTTTGACACAGTGGTACTTCTTAAAGTCCAGGATACAAATTTGCTCTCGTATCTGGTGATCCTTATCCTTTAAAGAAATTGCGCAGAATGTTGAGATGGCTCAGTTACCTCCATAATTATTTGACCAAAAGAAATGCTTTTGGAAAGCCATTATATCTTTCTAGGCAAAATGACGTGCCAAGTGACACTTTTACATTTGCTAAGGGATTTTTATCCTCTAAAGTATTTAACTTTAATTCTTTGACATTAATTAGTCTATCAACAGATATCTACTCTGTACCTACCATTTAAAGGACAAGTTTAGGGAAGCTTTTTTTCCCCCCTATTGATAATAAAAATGTTTTTAAAATATCTTAGTTTCAGTTTGCAATATATAAATATGGATGTTGAAAAATGGTAATGGAAATATTTTTAAATGAAAGGCCTTATTTTAGTTGTGCTATTTTATTTAAGGATAGGAAAAAAATAAGATTAAGGGCTGCATTAAGAGTTAAAACAGGTAAGAGAGCTATGATGTTTTTTATGAAGTCATGCCTCACTGTATAGAATTGTCTTATTAAAATGAAATGAGTGTTTAACTAGGTTTTTGTCAGATATGCAAAGGAATTCACTTTAGAGTTTCTCCAAATAAGAAGCTACTTAAGTGAAAGTCACTTATCTGCAAGTTATTAGGAGAACATGTAAAAAGAAGTATATATCTACATTTGAATCATTTGTTAACATGTTTCTTTATATGTATATGTTTCTTTAAAAGACTATATATTAATAGTACTAATTATATAAGAATAATTACTAAAAAAATTGTGAATTTTGATAAATATCTTCTCTTTAAGCACTGCATTCCCTACCAGTCTTAGTATTCAATATTGACTATTTCTATGTACTTTACCAACTCTTAATATTCAATACTGACTTTCCCCTAGGTGAAAAGGGCTCAGCAGTGATTTGCTGTAGGGTTTGTAACCAGTAGTGGAAGGTAAATTCTCAGAGAGGGCTATTTGGAAACTCTGGGACAGATCTATTAAAAAAGGAGAATTTCAAGGCTTGAGTTGAGCTCTTAGCAAAAGAGGTAAATCACTGAAATTATCAAACCAAGTAACTAATTGTGAGATGCTCAGAATGGAGGGGCTGTTTGAAGCGGACAGGGACCATGAGAAACAGTTGCTAGTTGATCAAAGACTGCTCCCTGATCTGATAGAGATTCTGTTGTGTTTTTCATCACAAGTGGGATTTACTCTAAGCTGTTATTTTTTGTGCCATTAGTGACCCTTGCCTTCTCCTTCGGACAGGTGTGGTATTCCCTTACTTTCCACGACTGGGGCGCTACAATCTCAATTTTCACGAGGCACAGCAGGCCTGTCTGGACCAGGATGCCGTGATCGCCTCCTTTGACCAGCTGTATGACGCCTGGCGCGGCGGGCTGGACTGGTGCAACGCCGGCTGGCTCAGCGATGGCTCTGTGCAATATCCCATCACAAAGCCCAGAGAGCCCTGCGGGGGCCAGAACACAGTGCCTGGCGTCAGGAACTACGGGTTTTGGGATAAAGATAAAAGCAGATATGATGTATTCTGTTTTACATCCAACTTCAATGGTAAGATATTAACTGTACTACCTTCCTTCCTATCCCAGAGACCAATCCATACCATAATACTACACTTGGCTTTTAATCTTATCTACTTAAAAAGATAAAAAAAAAGCTTTGAAGTATTGCTCTAGTTTAAGATGATATAAAAAGTCCTTGAACGTCATAATTTTTTAAAATATCCACGTAAGTCAAGCAAAACTGCGTATTTCCAGTATTCCTAGGTTTTATTGCATCCAATTTTTATCATGAAATAGTTGAAACTGTCATGTGACATGAAGTTTGTTTCTTATTGCCAAAGATGACGCTGCCACTGCGTGCCCTCCATAGACTATGGCTCTCTCAGTTGAAGGAAGGGTGCCTTCAGTATTACCCACGCTCTCCCTCTCAATTACAATGCACATTTATTCACAGTTGATCAGCAAAATTCAGAATGAAGTGGGGAGTGAACAAAAAATAAATAAATAAATTAGAGCTAACGTTGAAGTGGAAGGAAAGGTTTGTGTGCATTCTGGGCAAACAATATCAGTGCTGATGACTGATTTCATTGTATTCATAAAACTTCCAGCCCTTCTCTTGCCCCTTCCAGGACCAGCTACATAAAATGAAAATTTGGGGCTTCTTGTTCAAAAATGTTAAGAATTTTAAGATGATGACTGTGGAGCATTAAACCAAACATGGAGTCCTTCTAAGGGTGGGGACATGCGGGACTTCATGGGTTATATATTCATGAAGCAAGCATTGGCCCTATCCTTTCACATTTTGGGTTGCTGGTAACATGCTTCGGGGAAAATACAAAGGGATCAGAAGTCAACAAACTTTCTTTGTAAAAGGCCAGATAGTAAATATTTTTGGCTTTGCTGGCCATAAGGTGTCTGTTGCAACTTCTCAACAGAGCTTTGTATGCTGCAATACAAGCAGCCCTACACAATACTAAACAGATGGGCATGGCTGTGTTCCAGTAAAACTTTATTTACAAAAACAGGTAGCAGGCCAAATTTGACTCATGTATTGTAGTTTGCTGACCTCTGGTATAGACGATGGAACTAACCCTCTAGTTAATGTTCCAACGGCTTCTATCCTTTCTCCAACTCACATCATTTCAGCCTGGAAAGAACTGGCAAGCATTAATTTATACTCCATAATATATAGTTAACGACAGGCAGGGGACATCACATCACAGGCTAATCAGATAAAAGAGTCTAATTAAAACTAAAACTAAGATGACTGAGAAAATTTTCAGTGTGTAACACTTTGAGTCAGTTGATATCATATTTTATACATATTTAATACATATTAATCTCAGTAATTAGCACTATTCAGTGAGTGGCTAATTTGAGGCTAACTTGTCTTTCTTATAAAATCAAGAAATGGTTAGGTGTCAGGGCTCCAACAGATGGCAGTTGAAAAAAATAAACAAATTCATCTTCTTTACTAGTGAGCGAACACAGACTAGGTTTAGATTCTGCATATGTATCATTTGTGGTGAGTGACTTCCTGTATTTTATGCATTTTCATACTGTAGTCTTTGAATGAGAATAATGTCTTATTGATACCTGGAATGAAAAGGACTTGAGGGCTTTTGATTTTTTTAAATGGACTTTTATGTCAGGAATGTTTTTTGATCCTTTCACATTCAAATTTCACTTCTCCAGAAACTTGTGCTGGGCTTCAGTCTTGCTACAGCTAGAATTTAAATAGCTCTTGCTTTTAACATGGAATTCTGTCTTCTCTAGTGCCACAGAAGGGCTCTTTTAGTCACTAATTAACAAACAGAAACTGCATCTGTCATTTCCTTTTTCTTTTTAAAGCTATAAAAGGGCATGTCTGAACACATATTAAGGGGTAAAGGAAAAACTAATTTAATGGAGAGCGACCTAGGGACACTACATTTAACTGACAATCCTACATTCCAAAAACTCTACAGACGCTGCTCTATGTTCCCTTTCATTGAGAAACACTTCCGTTTTTCGGCTCCTTCCATCTCTGTGTGGCTGAATCACAGACGGGCCCACTGACTCCGTTTCCTTCTCTCCGCAGGCCGTTTTTACTATCTGATCCACCCCACCAAACTGACCTACGATGAAGCGGTGCAAGCTTGTCTCAACGACGGTGCTCAGATTGCAAAAGTGGGCCAGATATTTGCTGCCTGGAAACTTCTTGGATACGATCGCTGCGATGCAGGCTGGTTGGCCGATGGCAGTGTTCGCTACCCTATCTCTAGGCCAAGGAGACGCTGCAGTCCCACAGAGGCTGCGGTGCGCTTCGTGGGTTTCCCAGATAAAAAGCATAAGCTGTATGGTGTCTATTGCTTCAGAGCATACAACTGAGGGTGCCCCTAGAGCGTGTCAGTTTTAAAGTCGTTAAGAACATGTGAAAGGTTTCGTTTTCAATATGAACTCATGCAAGTTACCAAAACTGTGATAACCCTTTTTTACTTACTGTAAAGAGTCATTTTTCATAAAGATCAATTCATTAATTTGTTTTTGTAAAGCTATCATTCAATATATATTATAAATTAATATAATTTTAAGGGAAGCTCTACATACGAAGGCTTTAGAGCTAAACCGTTTAAGCTATATCATCCCAACAAAGTATCCTTTCCGGAACGGGGCATGCAATAGCTTGAGAATTGCTAGGATTAAATTAAGGAAAGTAAAGCTACTCAGAGCAGCAGCTTTCACAAGCACAAATTTTACACATTTGTACAATTTTGAAATGCACCGCAATAAACAAATTAAAAGCAATGGATTTGAAATACAGGCTTCTTTACATAAACTGAGAAGTTATACAAAACTCAGTTTCACAAGGGAACAATCTACACTTTTCTAAAAGTTCATATTTCAAGCCTCCAATAAACAGAATATTTTACTCTTTAAAATCCTACCCTTTTGACCAAAAAAAAAAAATTCATATTGATTCCAATGCATAGTAACAAGCACAGTTAAAACTCCTTAATAATCCCATTTATATGAAGTATGAGACTTAAATAAGCAGATAATATTTAACCAATGAAAGACCTACCATGTTATAATTAAAATTACACATGTCTAGGAAGAATTGTTTTATTTTTTGAGTAGCTTTACTGAGTTATATTTAAATTCTAAGGGCCATTTGCTAAGCAGCATTTAGCATCTACTCAGGGCAGTTATATAGATAAACTGCTGGACAGAAAAATGGTAAAAGTTAGCAGCTTGATTTTATGTTAGCCTATAAAATGTTATTGTCCTACAAAAATAACTTTAAACTATTTAATATTTCTTTCTTATTTACATTACATGAAAAAATTACATCATAAAAGGAATGAATAACTATACACTTGCCTCACCAAGAAACAAAGACTCAACTTTCAAAATTCTTATTATTCCTATTTGTGTATACACTAGGAAGCCCATCTGGTGCCTGTGTTTGGGGAAAAACATCAACAGTGTAGTTCTAAACCTTCTCCCAAATAGAAAATGTGGTCAGTGGTGTCACTTTCCTTGCTGGTCACCATTAGGCTAAAATGAAATGCTGAAGCTGTCATCATCACAGAGTTTACATTAAAATCTTCAGGCCTTTAAATGAAAGGTTAACTCCAGCTTCAACAACAACAACAACAAAAACTTTCCACATTAGCAGATCCAATCTTAAATAAAGTTCTGTTTTCCTATATTTTTATGACTGCTGAGACCCCACAGGGACCAATATTTGTATTCAAATTACATTTCATGATTTCCCACTGTTTCGCAATGAGTTCTAATAAATGGGATTTAGTACAACAATCCAAGTATGACGTAGCTGGTATGCTTTCATGAATGTTTTTATGTAGATTTTCCTTCCATGAACATGAGTAAATAAATCTGTTTACTGAATTGATTGTGGTTGCATTTAAAGCTCTGTAATAATTCTAATAAATTTACTCTATAAATGTAGAGTTATGTGTGTGGAAGGTAGAGAACAATTGGAAGTCCATAAAACCATAACCATATTCGTATATTAGCTAGACAAAATATTGTAAATAAAAGCAGATCTTTTCTTTCATCAAAAACATATCTGGAAATGTTCAGATGCTTTAATATTAAAAGATGACAATGTATGCATGCACATTTTTAAGTTAGGTTGGATAGGCAAATTTTACAAAACTATAAATCCAAAGAGATTGTGAATTTAAACTCAAACACTGTTGGTATAAGTAGAACTCGCACTTCTAAATTAAAGATACCTGAATGGTCTAGGATAAGATGATTATATTATTTAAAGAAGGGATTATCTCCAAAGTAATAGTTCTAACAACTCAAATATGGGGGATAGCTCACTGGAGAAAGTCCATACTTGAACTATTATTACCTATGCTACAAGAAATTTGTTGAGAATGTAAGTGGGAACAAATTTCTTTTCAAGCAGGCATATAATTTTCAATTACTATTACAGAACTCTACCTTTATAATGTTAAGCATAGTAGCATTTCTTAACTTTTGAATACTTATTAGTATAGGAATTGGTGCTGATTAAAATCTCTGGAATGACTGTTAGCGATTAAAATCTATACCAATTGCACACCATTTTGCCATTCTTGTAAAAAACAAAAATGAAAATCTTAACACAATGAATACTGCTGAGCAGAATTTTTATCTTCTGACTTTGCCCAAAGGATCAGAATTTCCATGCCCTTTAGACTTCTACTTGAATGAGTCTTTTTAATGTTCTCATTTTACTGTTTTTCCACCAAATGTTTATTTTCCTACTTCACTCCCTGAGATATCTCCCTGAGAATATCTGAAAAAGAAAGGTCACTCTAGTACAATTCCTAACAGAATATTGGTACAATACTGGCTAATTCATAAATTGCTCCTCAGACTTGGATTCCAAGAGTATCAGAGGGATGAGATGGAAGGCTGAGCTAGGAAAATTTGTTTTGATTATTTTGTTCATAATTAACACTTGTGACCATATAAGGAAGAAAGTATATCTGCAAATTTCATTGATGTCTACATTTGAAAATCCAAACAAAAAGAAGCAATTCATATAAAAAGACAGATTAGAAATGAGAACAAGTTGGTCACATTAACACTGGAAGCCATCTTTGAATGATTGCTGTCGTATTTTATCACAGTAATTTTTACCCAAATACGGTATTTGCAAGTTTAAACTTTCTCTCATAAAAAGGGGGCCGGTACCTGTTAAAGTGTTATTTTACGCAATAATATAGTTGCTTATTATTTTGGCAATTAGAAGTAGACTCAAAGGAGATTCCAATTTGGTTGCTGGCAGCCATTCTGGGTTTCTTGGCTTTAGTACTCCAAAGAATAGGTGGTCTAGTGGAATAGCTGTCCACTAAGGATGAGAGGATTAAAGCAGAATCACTTATCAGTTTTAGCATAGAATGCATTAAGGAAGATCAATGGATAATTCACATAGTTTTCTTGAGAAGTTAACTGTATCACAGCTCACTACTGCCAGAGCAGCAATGGGTGTACAATGAAAGATATGAAAAGTACAAGTCATTAAACCACCTGATTTAAAGAAAATCAGTATTTAAAGGCATTTAATAGATATTGAATATACATCTGAGGAGAAGAACAAATTTGTGTCACAAAAAAATGTTTTCATTTTCTGTAAGATACAATGAACTGGTAAACAAACATTAAAAGTCAATTTTGTGTTATTGCAGTATCTTTTGATTCTTCTGAGTTGTAGAATCTTAGCTATTTTTCTTTGTGTCAAACTCTGTAAATACATTATTTCAAAAAAAGACATTTAATCCATCCATGTTCTGATACATTTGATTGTAAACACATAGCAATCTGCATTTCCTAGTATTTTTGCAAAGTTAAAAAAAAAGGCACATCTATGATGTCACTAAACTAGTAATAATATTAGTACTATCCCAAAATATATTGACTTTTTTCTCTTTGTATACAATTCAAGCATAATTTATTTTGCTCACCAGGTTAACAATCCCAGAAATTTGTGATGTTGTTGATTAGGTTACTATACTTGAAATACTTTATGACTTAATTATGAGTACTGAATTAAAAAAAAGGTTTTTCTTTTCGTAGTAAAGTCCTTCTTTCTAGCACTTTATGCCCAATAATAGGGAACATATTTTCTAATATTTCCATCCCTACCTTGAATTTTCAACATGGAAAATTGTTTCTGGGTTTTCCTGGTATATAGAAATGAATTCTTAGGTGCAAAGATCTATTGCTGGTGCGATGACTTCACTGGAAACACAACTAAATGAATGCGAGGCATTGACATTCAAACAAAAGGTATACTTTACCATGTTTCCTATACTTTTCTGAAATACATTGACTTGCCTTAGAGAAGAAAAAAGTCCAAGGATAATACAAAATTAAATAATCTACTTTGAATGTTTCAGTTTTCACAGAGATGAAAGATGTTTTCTCTTTGCCAGCAATTTCTATATATTATTACAGCCAGTTCATATATTAATATAAAACCTGCTCAGTACTAATGTCAGGAGGTCTTATGGAGTTTTTTAACGCTTAAATAAAAACAAGAAAACTGTTCAGATGTGATGTCCTTAGTTCCCTACCAAGTAACCAGGCTTAATATTAAGACTATTCTTGGGCATTATGGACCCTGTGCATGATGGTGAACTATGTAAGGAGAGTAATAAAAGCAAAGGATTATTGGGGAGCACGAAGGAGACAGTGAACTAAGAAGAAACTAACCCCAAAAGTGTAAGAAAAGGATATTTTCTTTCCTATCTCAGTTTCTTGGGCCCTCCATTTGGAGTTATCTAGAGGCATATCTCAATATGGCTCTACAGCTTTTGCTTTCAGTAGGTTCTATATTCAGGAAGCTAACAGCAGGCCACAAGCATCAATCTTAGGGAGAAAATTCACTGCACATGCTTTTTTTTTCCCCACTAAAAAGCAAACAAAGTTTATCCATTTTTTCTCTATATTTCTTTCAGGCCAGTAAAGTTCTGTCACCTACATTGTCACACATTCTCTGAAACAACTTGGGCCACCTCAGGGTACAATTCCACGTCTTTTGTGAAATCAACCAATATTCCTTCTCAGTTTATCTTTGTTACTCTCCTGTCCACCAGGGATTGTTCAGTCTGTTGCCTCAGCTATTAAAAGATGGCTCTTTCATTTAGTTGGTATCTGACAACAGCCTGAGCTCCATTTATTCAGGAAAGTACCCCCAGGGTGGAAAAAAAGCTCAGATTCTCCATTACATAACTATGAAACTATTGGTTTTATCAGCAAATGTAAGATTCTTGTATGGCAGCAGAGTTCTAAGAATATCGTATGCCCACATTTTTCTTTCAAAGCAAGGAGCCCCCATCACCAGCTCTTCATCCTGTTTGATATACCTGGATTTTTTTTAGAAAAACGTTTCTTTCTTTGATTTTAATCAATGAAAATTCTGCCTGCCAAAACTCATATATATGTAGAAGGCAGAGAAAGATAAAAAGCAAGTGAGTTTGAGATTTTAGAGACTATGAAATGTCCTGCTTTGAAGATGCTGAGAATCTTGCATGTGAATCTAAAAACAGAGCTGTAGAACCACTCATTTATTATTCTAATAAATAAACATATTCTCATGTAATGGTTGCTGCAAGCCCAGGGAAAAGATAAATAATGTCCTTGGTGGTTTTTCCTGTGCTTGAGTTCTGCCAAAATGAAAATCCTTACTGCATGGGAAGATGTGTCCTCTTGTGATGAGAGCCAAACTTCAAGTGACTGAGAAGCGAATTCTGCTCTACTAATAGAAAGAACGTTTTTGAAAAGCCAACCTTTTAGTTCAGTGTACATGAATATTCAGTAATCTGTTAAAGCGGTCCTATTCAGCATATTGTAATCACCCGGAAAGCTGTAGGAAAACACTGAAGCTTGAGTTCCCCCCAACCCCACAGATTGTGGTCAAGGGGCAACATGGACATCAGGATTTTTAAAACCCACCCCATCTTATTGATTCTAATATGTAGCCAGGGTTGAGAACCACTGGTCTTAACCACTTTGGAGGGGGGAACATCAAAGCCATTGATATATGATTAGATTGATATTTATAGCTCACAATTTAGAATAATTTTTTAAAATTTTATAATTAGTTTGAATTTGATTGAACTTAGAATATTCTTCAAGCATAAATATTTAATTTCTTTCATTTGCACTTTCTCTTCTAGTAATAGTTCCCATTATATTAGCAAATATGTATCAAAAAACTTATTTATCTGTCTGCCCTATTGTTACTCCTTCTGGAAAACCTATTTTAAACCGTTTATATATTATTCTGACATCAAACATTTTCCCATCTAAAGTACTGAAATATAAAGGCTATAACAATAGTTGTATAAAATATTTGGGGGACAAGAATTCAAACTCCGCATTGAAGTCAATGGCTTCTGAGATTTCGATTATAATCTCAGGAAAAAAGAACTGTATCCACTCAGCTTTGCATTATAAACATGGCCCTCAGACAAAAAGGCAAAAGCCAACACAATGCTAACTAGGCAGAGGACTGGATGGGGTGGGGTGAAATGGAGAGGAAGACAAAGAAAAAGAAAGAGAGGAGAAAGAATCCTACCCTTCAGTAAGGATATATGGTTTGATTAAATCAGTTTACCAAGTACCAGAGACAAACTGTCCACTTTTTAAAACTCTAACTGAACATGTGAAAATAGATAAGTATTGTTGTTTCCCAAAATCATATTTATTTTATGGCAACACACATATTGAAAACATGCATTGCTTATTACTTACCAGAAATTCACTCATCACGTGAAAAATGGCTGTTTGTAATCTGAAGACACAGTTCAACAGAGTGGTTCGAACACAGATGCTAGAGCGACAGAACCACAGTTCAAATCTAGCTCTGCCACATATTGACTCTGGGCAAATCATTTAACATTTTTTAGCCTTGGTTTCTCCATCTAAAAGTAGAGATATTAATATTAATAATATCATTAATGTCTGCTTCATGGGGTTATTAAGTTTGCATGAGTTACTATATTTTGGTAATAGCTAATACAATATACCACATTGTGCCAAGTATTTTACATATACAATTTTTTAATCCATTTAACATCCTGTAAAATAGGTATTATTACCTCCATTTTTAAAATCAGGAAACGAAGGCCCAGAGAGGTTAAATGGCTTGCCCAAGATCACGTAACTTCTTGTAAATAGGAAAAAAAAAAGTGAAGATTTAAGTCAAGTAGAAGTTTCAAGGAATTGCCCCCTTAACCTCTGCACCACAGTTAACCTCCTGTAGAACCATGGAACAGTTCCTGGCACATGGTGAGCACTCCATTATCATATTATAGTCTATACATAGATTTGCAAGTCAAATTAAGAAACAAGCATCAATTTTCTCATATGACACATGGGATCATAATACTAACAGTAGAAGGTTTTTTTCCTAGTATTTAAACTAGATTATTTGAAAATATGAAGTTCATTATCACTCATCATTACAACTATCTCAAAATATGTTTATTGCTCATTTTGTTGCTACTTAAATCATTAATATATCATTATTTAAATTTTTATTTGCATATAACCTTGAGTGATAAACTAAACTATGTTTCCAAAAACATAAACTATATAATAACATTTTAGTAATTTTCCATCTTCATTTCAAAGGCCAGCAGAATGCTATAGGTGTAGTTTGAAAATTAGTATTTTCTTACCATAAATGAATATATATTTATAGTAAAAAATATTGGTAAATTCAGATAAGCACAAAAAGAAAATGAAAATCACTCATAACTCATAAGCCAAGTATCCAGGGGAAAAGAGACATTTAAATTTTGTTTTACAATATTATACTTGCCACTATGTATGTGAATAGGTCAGAGTTTTTAATAAAAATTAGATCTTCATACCCCCCAGGTCAATTAAGAACATCATTTCTAGTTTTCTTAATTCATAGTTTTATACATTTGTATTTTCTGGAATTGATTAATTAATTTATTAAGTGTTCAATTAAATTAACCTGTGGGTATGATAGAGCTATTGGAGTCTGCTGTAACTCGCCCTGATCCAGGTGAGAGAGAGGAACAATGCAACTCAGTAATAAACTAGCTTGAATGTCAAACTATTCTGCTAGGAAGTGTAGCCTAAGGACTCCTTCCGCCATGGTCAGATTCCTTAATTCTGTGGCTCTCCCAGAAAGCACAGAGGAACAGGCCAAGGCCCAGCATTGGCACCAGGGCATTAGGACCTGCCCTTTTTTACCTTATCTTTAGAGTACACAAAGAACAGAGAAGTGACTAAAGACGCAGAGGCTTCCTACCAGCACACTTTCTATGCAAAGAAGAGAATAAAATTCTATTTTTTAACCTTCTCCACTGGGAAGAATAATTCTAAAGAAAAGGATGATAATCAATTATCTTATTAGGTGAAAAATCATACATATTAATTAGAAAGATACACGAATAATACAACACTTAGCTGTCACCAAAAGGATATAGAAAACTGCCAAAATATGACAAATACATTGAGAACTGACTTCATTTTAGGGGTCTTGGAAGAAAATTCAGACATCGGGGTTTTTAAGGTTTGGTAGGAGAGCAGCGTTGAGGATGTACTTTGGAAACCTGGAAACACTTGGGCCAGCATGAAGCCTAACAGTGCCTAGAGAATGCTGCCTAATACTCTAGAAAGTCGACGGAAGAATCCTATCTCTGTGACAACAGCCTACAGAAAGGCCCACATCTTATTAGTGTAGAAGCACATAAGGGTGATACTTTTTCTCACCCCTCGTAAGGATCATGGCCAACATTCCTGTGACAAAAGACAGGTTAGCAAGAGAAAAGCATAACAAATTTACTTGAAGTTTTACATGACACGGGAGCCTTCAGAAATGAAGACCCAAAGACCAGGGAAAACTGTCTGTCGTTACGTGTAGGTTTGATAAAGAATGAACAGCAGTGTAGAAATATGATTGGACAAAAGGGTATGATCTAATGTAATAAACTGGAGCGCAGGCACCCAGCAAGGCCTGTCTGTTCAGATTCTTCTTGGCCTCTTTGTGTAGCATTTCTTCCCCCTGGGTTTGGGGTAGGAGCTCTCTGGAATGAGGGTCTTCATGGGAGAAGAGAGAAAGTGATCTTTCTAGGTTTCATAGTTTGCTTTGGGGAAGAGGAGTTCTGGTTTCTATGACTTGCTTCAGGGGAGAAAAAGAGGAAGGAGACAGGACAGGAGAAGGGCTGAGAGAGACTTTGCGTCTGAGGCCTTCCAATTTCCTTTAGTTCCAAGTACTCAGCAGGCCACAGCGCCATACTTTGGTCTATCATTTTCTGAGCCCCAATATTAACCAAAGCATTACTTCACAAGTCAATCCTGACATGTAATATAAATAATAAAGACCTCCAATCTTGTTTGGAATAATGCAAAGACAAATAAAACAGTGAAAATATAATTAAAGCTTATTCCTTTAAATATTTAAACAGGTGTAAATATTTAATGACTCTTTATATAGAGAAGCCTTAAAAAAGCCAAAAGTTATAAGTATGCAGTGTTGATCTGAAGCTCTGAAAATTATTTCCTTCTGAATACAAATAATCAAAAATGGTAATTAAAAATATGTGTTGTCTTTATGGTCTCAACTATGTGCAATCAATTAATTAATATGCCTGGAAAGAAATGCATCAATGTATTCATGACGGTTATCTTTGTGCTTTCTACCTCCAAAGTTTTCCACAGCAAAGATGTATTATATAACAATTATTTAATGAATAAATGTGCCACGATATTAGTACATTCTCATTAGAGCCTAACAGTTTCCAAAAAACAGTATTCAGATCTGATTCTAAAAACCCTCCCCCACTACATCACTCTCTATTCCAGTTCTGCTGCTGTGAAGCCACCCTGGATGTCACTTGGTGAGGGCCTGAATCATCTTCAGTGTTTCCCAAGTAGTGATATGAGTATTTTGGATAAAATGATTCTTTACCATATGGGACCATCTTAGCTTTCAGGACACTTGATTTCCCTCACTCCTCTAGGTGCTCATTGCCAGTAATTACTTCCAATCATTGTAACAACTCAAAACACACCACACACATTTCCCTACATCCCCGATATAGGCAAGAGCATGTTTTTCAAAAACTGTCTGAGTTTTTTACTACAAGGTGGTAATTAGATCAGATAGAAGAGAACTAAAGAGGCTCCAGTGGAGCTTTGTTACCTCTGCTGTAAGGTGGTCACAACCAAGTTCCTTCCTGATGTCCACCAGAGCTGGTTGGACATGCTCCTTCCTAAACCAGCTACTCCTCTAGAGCTGCATCAAGCTTGATATTCTCCAGGAAGTGCCTGGATATTTTAGCTAATTCTAATCTCTTACCTATCTGCAGTCCTTTTAGAGTGCCGGAGATTAGGAGAAAAACAAGCTCATTTCAGCATTTACTGCATTCTGTTAAGATTATTTGCTAATTTAATGTGTTAATGTGTGTAAGTGCTTCTAAGAGTACCTGGCACATAGCAAGTGTTCAATAAATGTTATATTCAGTAGTAATCATCAATCATTATCATCATCTTCATCATCATCACCTTCATTATTTGTGATTTCCTTTACAATTATAGTATATCAGATAGCGATTTTATCATCAGCCCAAGCCTGGAAGCTTATAATGATTACTGTTATGTCTACTATATACTGCACACTGCACAAAGTGAAGGTATGCCTTCTTCAATATGACAATCAACTCAAAACCCAAACAGTTCTCACTCAAGAGTCAAAATTTGAAGCATCGTAAATTGTGCGCGTATTTCTACTAGACACAATGATTCTGTCCCTTCAATGTATTTTTCAAAAAAGGCTACAAAAATTCTTCACAAATACATGTTTTACAAGCATTTATTGAATTGTAAAACCAAATACAATGTAAATTTCATGTCATACATGTTCATTTGGAAATTTTCTGTGTGAGCTAGATTTGAAGCTGAAGTTGAAGCTAGTTGGAGTATCTTAAAAGACCAGTGACATTTGAACTGAAAATTTTATTCTTTTGGCTTAGCAAATTCTCCTGTAGCAAGTGAAGCTTTTTTCCATTGATCTAAGATCATCCCTCTAAGATTCAAAATTAGACCATCTCAACTTTGTCTGTGTCTCAACATTGTCCACTGTTAATTGCATGTTTGAAAAGCTTGAGATATCTTTAAATGGTAATCCTAGAACACAGCATGGGGCCTGTGTTAGTATAGACTGTAGTCCCTTAGTGAACATAAACACAGTTTTGACACTAATGAGGGAGGGAAGGTTTTTATTATTGACTTTAACAGGATCTAAAATTGGCATTTGCCAGACAAACTATTACAAGCTGAAGGTCAGCTGCGTTCTGATATAGGACTTAATCACTTGTGTTCTGATACACACACATTTCTAGCATAGAAACCCTGAAAATTTCTTGAGATCAAATATTGTACATAGTTCTCTACTTCCTTAACAATTCCAGCAGCACGCACTCTCATTTATACTCCTCTCTGTGGGTCCTCCATGAAGCTACAGCTTGATAGCTGAAAAGATGTGTCTGATGTGATAATGAAAATAATTTCACAAATGAAAATTAGGTTTGATATTTTACAGGCTCCAGACTTATCTATAAACACTTTGGTTCCATTGTATGTGAAGAAAGAAAAAACAAAATAACAACACAAAAAGAAAAAAAAACTGAAAAAAAAACCACTTTGGGTTTCCTTTATAAGAGTTTCCTTTACATAAGAGCTTTACTAAGTTTTCCCTGCAAACTGGCAAATAAAGATCACTCACAACAGAATTTTTGGTTTTGATTTTGTTTTTTCTAGTTAAACACAGAGTAGAAGACTTTTTGTGTTAATTTAAAATACACTTTACAGGTAGGGTTTAACGGGGGAAAGAGTTTTTATTCAATCATTACCAAATATTTGCACCCTTTTAGTTATCTCTGGAGAAAAGAAAATATGTAACATGAGGTTCAAAATTCATTAGTCCTTCTAAGTATCTGTGCATAGTTTGTATTACCACATTTTATGTCCCAATTTAAAAGTCATTCAAGTTCAAATTCCTTTCAGTTGCAAATATGTGCAGGATCCCTGGGGAGTTTGTGACTGAACCAGATGGCTGGCAAATATGCAGAGTTCCACCTAATCTAACTTTGTTATCTCAAAATAATTGAGTCTCTCCTTTTCATGTAGCCTTCAATGGAGAGCAAATTGTGTAAGGAGAAAATGTTATTGATGCTTACTCAAGTTTTATTGGGTGATTTAATATGAATCTATTTTGGTATATACAGAAAGAAATTGGGGTCATAAAATAAATTTCCAAGTCCACAAGTTATCCCTACCATACTAAATAAATGCTTGTTGAATGGAAATGAATGTTCCAGTAGAACAAATAAATTGTGAGAGCCATAAATTTTAGAAGAAGACCAACTTCCAGGTTTGCTGAAATGTTTTCTGATTGGTCTAGCCAAGCAATGTTATATATCTCAGCAAATCTCAAACTATTTTCTGCCAGCTAACAAACAGCAAACAATATAGAGGTTCATGATGTGGTACTATAATATTTTGAAATATCAGTTTGTGTCTTTCCTCCCAAATAATGAATGAATTTGTGCGCTTACATCCTGAGGGCTTCCTCTTTCTCCCAAGTGCTTAAGGGCAGACATGAGTCACCAGCGCAGAGCCCAAAAAGTGAAGCTAAGATACTCAACTCTTCAACAGCCCGGGGAAAACAGGAGGCTGAGAGATTCAGAATGCATGCTTGCGGCGGGGGAGTTACTGCTCCCCACAGCTAGACAAACCATGCAGTGGGTGAGAGGAGAGAGAAGAGGGGACTGCCATGTGGACAGGAGAGTGGATGACAGAGAACCAGAAAGGCTCTGCAAGTAGTACCCATCAGTGCCAGGAGTGATTTGGGTGCTGAGTCAGGCAGAAATGATACCCTGTAAGGACTACCAACAGCCAGTGTTCAGTTGGTTGCCGATCCATCAACCATCCACCATGGTTTGTACCCCAAGACTCTGTCCAGCCTCTTACTTGACCTATCCAGAACAAGGAGACTTGTATATGTCTTTCACAAGAGGGGAAAAGCCCCTTCATAGAGCAAGGAGGAATTTTACCGATTGGAATTATGAGGGAGCACACGGCCCTGTTTTACTCTCTCAGTGTACACATGTGTTTAAAAATAAACAAACAACAAAAGCCTATTTACCAAACACCAGTATAAGGAAGGATGGATACAGTTATTGACTGCAAATGATATCCACCCTGATATTTATGGAATATAGCATAAATCTGGTTTTGTTTTTTTTTACAAATTCAACCCAACCCAATTCAATTCAATAAGAATTTTTAAAGTTCCTACTATTATATATGCTAAATGCCAAGACACTGCTATAATTTTGATTTGGGAAACAGAAAACCACTGCCACAAACTGCAGCTGTCTCTTAATATTCATGAAAATTAGTGACTAGAAATTGTAGCACTATTACCAAAAACTCAATGTCTCCAAATGGTCCTTGCCAGTAGAAACATTCAAAGAATCAGAAAAATGACTTCTTCCATACTTTAATCTTTCAAATCTCTTCAGTGGAACCTAAATTATACAGCAAAATGTCATGGCAAGGAAGTCTTGGAAATGCATCTTTTATAGAACTCTTTCTAGCTTCTGCTATACAGGAAGGCAACGCAGATAAAGATTAAAATTACAGCCAAAGCAGATCTTCCTTTGGACTGTTCCACATACATGTATATTCTTCTACATATATTTAAGTTTCTAAACAGCAGCAAATAGCATCAACAACATGCTCCCATCAGTATCATGCAAACAAAAGTGTACACATCATCTTGTGGTTCCTTTCCGTTCTCCTATCTCTTCTTGGTTAAAATTAATCATATGAAGCATTAACACCCCCACCCTTCCAGATTGTACTAGTCCTCTGGGCAGCCACAGAGGAGCCAGATCCCATGCTCCCACACATGTTGCTTCATTTTAGTTTAGACATGATGGGAAAAGGAAGTTCCTCCTTTGCCCTCATCCAAGGAAGGGTGAGAAAGCAGGCAGGAGTTGAAGTGAGGCAATGGGAGAGATAACCAGAGCTGTCCATTGAGCAAACAAGCGGGATGGGTGTGGAAGAGTAAATCTGAGAAAGTACATAAACTGGATCCAGTCCAAGTATCTATTCCAGTAAGGATAAGTTGCTTCTCTCCCCATAATGGAACTAGGTTGCTGGCTGGTCCTACCAGATTATGCTCTTTTACCAGAGGGCTCAGTAGTTGTTTCCCCTGTTGACAGATTTACATTCACAGTGATATCAGCCAGTCTAGGGTTGATGAAAGTCCATATTGCTGAGCCCATGCACAATTTCCATTCTGGCCACCGTGACTTTGTTTAGGAGTCCATGGATTAGGCACTAGAGAAGTAGGGAAAAGAAGCTAAATAATCGAATAGAAGAGGTTATCTTGCCCACCTGGTTATTAAGAGCCTCTTTTGCAATGAGTCTACTTTGGCGAGATTTCCATAACCACTTCATCCATATGCCTATTTCCCAGATAATAGGGGCTGTCTAGCCCCTGACCACCCAGACATATTTGTAGTCACTGCCCATAAAGCAATGTATGTTCATATGTCTGGTTATATCACCTTCCAGGCAAAAGGAACACAAGATAAAGATATGGCTTGAATTTTTACTCACTGGAAGAGTTTCACTTTCCTGCTTCACTTGAGGATCACTCTTGAATGGGACAATGATGCTATAGCAGTCCATTTCTGGCATAATCATGTACACAATAGACTGAAATATTTTCTTCTTTAATAAACTTGTCATAGATGTTGATTCAGGCAGGGATAGTAACCACCCGGCTGAGCCATCTACTTACGTAATTTCTTATGACTTGAGGACCTGCCCAAGCCCAACCTCCTATATACCCCTTTCATTTTATGATGGCTTGATCCAACTCTGGTTCACTGAATTAGAAACACCCAGTTCATGAAGAGCATCTCAGATCACACAGATACTTTGTATCCATTAGTCATGTGTTCAATCTCTACCAGGACTCTAAAAGTTTACAATTCTGTGTACTTCTCATTAAATGAATTGAAGCAATGCACCCAAATGTAGGATATGTTGCTCCCACATGCTGTGTCACTATCTTGATAATGAGTCTTAGGTATAAGAGCTCATGCTTCACTTTGGAGAGACTTTCTTTTCATAACCCAGGCCACTGGACTATTCTGAAACTCCGTCTCAATGGCAGGTCTCTGCATTTTTGTGTCGTTTTTCACCCTCTGCTATGTACATTTCTGATCAAGGGATCTAGGATGTCTGTCACCCTCTGGCTCATCATGAATGTCAATGATGTCCTAGATAGATGCTCTGTGTTACTATGAAGTGATCAATGTCTCTGTGGACTAAAATATGACATAGACCCAGACTATTTGATGTAGCCCTGATGCAAAGCAATGAAGACGTACGGTCTTTGTCAGAAGAAAGCAAACTGCTCTGGCAAGCTCATGTTAAAAGAAGTTAGGAGAAAGGACTGCTAATTTGGTAAGCGCTTAGTAGGTGTAGGGTTCTGTTGATTTATTCCAGTGAAGAAAGTATATTTGGAACATCAGCTTCATCTATTTTCACTTGTTTTATTAAGTTTATAATAATGTACTGTTATTTAACCAAAATCATCTGTGAGTTTCACAAGCTAAATAGATGAGTTAAATGGGAATGTGATAAAAATGATCATCCCTGTGTATTTCTTACCTAGAGTTTCCTCTTCAACACTCCAGCTGGTGTGTTTTCTGCCCTTCCGTAACACGTCTACATAGCATGCCCAATTCAAGCCTTTGATCTCATCATTTTCTACCACTTGCCTCAGCAATTCTAACATTTCTACTTTACTTCCTGTGGGCCATTACTTTTTCCAAGCTTCTAAGAGCTATCTTCAGAGAGTGTTGGTATTATCTCCCAGGCTCCTGTTAGTGTGTTAAATCTTATATCACAGGAGAGTGTCGTCATATTGAAAAACTGTCTCTTACCCAACTTGACATTCTACTCCCCTGATCCAGCACCCTTAGAATCTAGTCCAATCCATCATCTCCCAACTCCTATTGATATTTGTTGGCTAAATCCTAGAGCTTCTTCAAGGTGCAGTGTCTTTCCTCCTTTGATGGGCACAGCACTTTCCCAGTCGGGTTATGTTGTGACTCAACTCTAGCAATTGATCTGATTTCCAGTAACAGAGGAGGAGGTACATTCTATGTGGGGTTCTTGTTATCTTACAAGACAGAGGTCTCTGTATCATCTGGAAAAAAGTCAAAGGACTAGCCTCTTACAGGGAGAAGAGGGTCACCTCTATAGGCTCAGAGGCTTCAGAGCTTTACAGTTTATCAGTCAATCAAACTCTACTCTCAAGACTCCATGACTTCCCTGTGGCAGCCTAGACCGATACACAGACTTGCTGGGGGTAGAATTTCAACATCACTTCTCTGAAGCTTTGCTACCCTTATAATCAAGTCCTAAGCCTGATCCTTGGCTTTCTCTGCCTTACAGAAACAGAAGGTGAAAGTATCTTTATATGCTTCCAAGGACACCTCCTGAATGTCACATTTTACCTTTAGTTGGTGATAATCATCCTCAGTTTTTCTTTGTCTTTCTCTAATTCATCAATGGCCCCCAGCAATAGCCATCCCTTTCCAAAGCCCTTATAATTATTATTTCTCCCTGACACCACCCCTCCCCCCTCACATTTCCTTCACCAAAATCCATCACAATTCACAACCAATGAAAGTCTTAACAATTGCAATTCCATAGTAGGCCTGAGGCTACTCATTCTCTACCTCTGAGCAGTGATGGGGTCCTCACTGCCAGACAGTAGCAGTTGATCCAGCTCCAATATCCCACTTTAAAGTCTGCTTCTATGGATTACTCCTGGCACCAACTGTTTTAGATTTAGAAACAGTCTCTAAGGTGCAGATTTGTATGCAGGAAGTTTATAGATCTGTGCTCCTTGGAATAACATTTATGAGGGAGATATAGAAGGAGAATTCAGCAGAGAGAAAAGTTGAATTGCAAGGCACTTGCGCCAGAGGCTTCAGCCAATCCCACAGGGACTCTAGAGCTAGAATGAATCTCAAGGTTGTCCTAAATTACAGGAAATTGACAAGGTCTTTGTGTCCTTAAATTGACCAGCCTTTTGATGCAGCATGCTCCAAGGAAAAGTCCCTCGGCAGAAATCAAGTCCTATTAAGTTATTCAGGTGCGAGTTTTCAAGAGCCAATATTCCAGCAGCTGGGAGAGTAGGTGTCGCCTTTTAAAATCATATATTTTTCTCCCTGGTTTAGGGCCATTTGTATAATTCCCATGGTCATCTTTTTGGTTTTTCTTCCTTAAATTTTTATTTGGAAGTAATTATGGATAGCATGTTGTAAACTTAAATTATAAGAGGCCACAAGCAGTAAAATACATGCAATGTATATTTACCATCTTAACCATCTTAAGTACCCTGTTCAGTAATATTAAATACATTCATAACGTTGTATAACCATTACCACCATCCACCTCCAGAATTCCTTTCATCCTGTAAAACTAAAACTCAATACCCCATAAAGCAAAAATTCTCATCCTCTCTCCCCCCAGCCCTTGGCAACCACCATTCTACTTTCTGTCTTTATAATTTTGGCTACTCTAAGTACCTCATACAGTATTTGTCTTTTCATGACTGGCTGTCTTAGTCTCTTTTGTGCTGCTATAACAGAATATCTGAAATCAGGTAATTTTTCAGGAACAGAAATTTATTTCACTTGGTTCTGGAGGCTGAGAATTTCAAGATCAAGGTGCCAGCAGGTTTGGTGTCTGATGAGGTCCTGGTCTCCACTTCCAAGATGGTACCTTGAATTCTGCATCCTCCAGAGGGGAGGAATGCTATTCTTCACATGGCAGAAAAGCAAAAGAGGACAAACCTATTCCCCAAAGTCCTTTTTATTGCTGCATTAATCCATTTATAAGGGTTCTACCCTCAGGACCTAAACACCTCTCATTAAGCCCAACCTTCCAACACTGTTGCATTGATGATCAAGCTTCCAGCACTTGAGTTTTGGATGGACAGACACTGAAACTATAGCACTGGCTTATTGCACTTAGCATAATGTCCTCAAGGTTCATCCATGTCAGAACTTCTTTTCTTCTTAAGGCTGAATATATTCCATTGTGTAGATATACCACATTTTGCTTACCCATTCATCTATTGATGGGCACTTGGGTTGCTTCCACACTTCAGCTATTGCGAATAATGCTCCAATGAACATGGGTGTACAAACATCTTTTTGAGACTGTGCTTTCAATTATTTTGGGTATATACCGAGAAGTGGGATTGCTAAATAAAATGGTAATTCTATTTTTAATTTTTTGAGGAACTTCAATACTGTTTTCTACAACATCTATACCATTTTACATGCCTATCAACAATGCACAAGGATTTCAATTTCTCCACTTGTTATTTTCTGGGTTTGTTTTTTTTGTTGTTTTTTTTTAATGGTAGCCATCCTCATGAGTATGAGGTGATTTCTCCCTCTTGGTCTTTTGACTACACAAATTGTCAAAATCTTTTATATCTTTTTGTCATGATTGTCCTCTTAAGTCACATTTTGTATTTGTCCCTTGAGTCTTGCTAGAACCTGATTCTACTTATAGACTTTTGTAAGGAAGAAAAAGTAATAACTTTTCTCACCTTTTGCAAAGTTCGAAGCTGAAACTCTTATAACAAAAGACAGATAAAAAAGAGAAGCACATAACAAATTAATTTAACCAAAGTCTAATGTGACACAGGAGCCTTCAAAAATGAAGACCCAAAGACCTAGGGAAAACTGTATTTTTATGCTTATGTTTGATAAAATATAAGAATTCATGTTGAGGTGTGATTAGACAAAAAGAAAGTATGATCTAATAATAATAATTGAGGGGAACCTAGCAAAACCAGTTTGTTCACATTCTTCTTGGTCTCTAGGTGTATCATTCCTTCCCTCTGGGAATAGGACAGGACACCTGTCAGGAGAGACGGTGTAGGAGAAGGTCAGAAAGATATTTCTGCCTTTGTGGTTTTCTCAATTTCCTTCAGTTTAAAATATTCAATATGCTAAGGTGCCATATTTGGGCTACCAGTGGGGTTTCCTGCAGCCCATCACTTGGAAACAATATATATAGAGAAAGGGTAGGCCATGGGAAAGGTCAGCATCCCTGTTGTAGCATAACCATCTCAGATGAGGTCGTTTTAGGTTTCCAGGCAAACAGGACCAACTTCATCAGTCAAAAAAGCCAGTGTTTGCTGCTGCTGGCAAAGGAGGCCCTGTGGGAACTGGGTGTGGGACATTCAGCACCATCCAAGCTGATATAAATGTTCCTTTCCAATCCTCACTATTTTCCTCCTTCTGAGCCACAGAAGAGATCCAGTGAAGCTGTAAATTCAACCTCTCTAATCATCAGCAACTCCCAGGTCTTATTTTAGCTATGACAGCCCTGTGGTTATCAAAGATAAAAAATTATTTTAATCATGATGCTCTGACCGTGCCTTAAGCCAAAAATTAAAAAGCCTAGTTTATAATATTTTTCTTTGCAGCCCTGCTGAGCACTCAGAAGCAGCCAGCCCTATATCACCATGCCTCTTATGAGGAATTTTGTACCATTACTGCAATAACATCGAAGGAGCTTGTCTGCACCATCACTGTTCATCAGAAATACAATGCCCAAATGAGGATTTTTGTGACTTTCACAGAGTTGATTTACCTTCATAATTCCTTTTATAGGTCAAATAGGTTTTCAAGATTTTCAAGAAGCACATTAGAGGTGACAACAAAATACTTTAAGTTTTAACAGCTCTTTTTTATACATTCTCTCCAAAGAAAATCTAAAACTATACAATTACACAAAACAGCTTCCCAAAATGCTAACTACCTTAAGGAAAGAAGCAATTTAAGTAAATAATTTCCCTGTGAACATTGAAGAGTTATTTAATTTTTCTCGCATATATATATTTCTTAAAGTGTTGAGAGTAGGGATATTTCCTGAAATTACCAACTAAAATCTCAACTTTTAGTATTGTCAGCAACGTCATGACAATACAGGCCTGCTGCCATGGAGTGAAATGGTGAAGAAATGGCCATAAAGTTAGCAGTAATAGATACAAAACGAACACATTCAAGCAACTCAAGAAGAGAAAATTAAAAATCTGATATTTACCAAAATGCATTGATTTAATTGCTTTTTAAAATGTGACTGTTTGAATAATTATTATTTATTGGATTTACTATGCAAAAAGTGTTTAGGCTTTGAATGCTGCCCACCAGCTGCCTAACGGAGCCTTTTGAACTAACACTGACAAGAGTCTTTAGGAGAAAAACATTTTGAAACAAGCTAGTAGGGTTCTTCCAACACACAGGGCAATAATTTTGCTCATATGAAGTTGTGTTGGGGTAATATTTTGAAATGTATAATATCCTATAATTTTATGTGATGAGGCTTACCCACAATTTAAAATAACTATATTTCTAGATAAATTATCCCTAGATAAAAGTGTAAGTTGTGATTTCATATTTAAACAAGAAAAACCTTTATAGAAAATTAAATTGCTAACTGGTGAAGTTTACGGACAAAATGTTTTTAGCTAACAAAGTTTATATAAAGGATATGTAAAGCTTTAGAAATCAAAGTAGAGCACAAGCGTTCAAAGCTAATTGGTTATGATAAGATGTAGAACTGGACTAATAAGTAGCAATCATAACTTGCTGCATAAAAGGTAGGATAAAGATATTTTAAACCACCAACATGTAAAATTATCTTTTAAATAGTCCAGACAGGACTTCAAGTGGATTAGCAAAAAAATGAAAATAAAAAGCACAGTTGCAAACAACTTCTAAATATCATTCTTTAATCGTATAAAGAGTCTAGACATGAAAGATACACACACACGCCACACATACACACTTCATTCTGATTAAGATTTAACGTCATAAAACTGTACTTAGATAAAGAACAGACGTCAGAATGCTTATGCATATTTTTCTTTTGTTATTTGCATGTGGGTCCCATGGCCAAAGAAAATGTCGTTTTAGCAGTTACACAAAGCTCTGGGGTACACAGCAGACTGCATTGACAGCCTTTGTAAGCTAGAAGGAGATTCAAAGTGTGGCAACGAAACTTAAAAGTGAACCTTAGGAATGCCTATTCCAAAATGTCATCAGCATCTACTGTTCAATCATGCCTCTGCCTCACTATTTTTGACTCTCTTCTCCCCAAATCCCTGTTTATTCCTAATACACAACCACTACACCATTTCTTAACCGAGTGTCTCCAAGCTCTCATCTTTGTCCCCAAGGCATTTCACAAATTATTTCCCTAAATAGAGATAGTTTCCTCTTTAACAGAAATTCCGCTGCCAGCAGCTATGATAATTTCTTCAACACACTATCCAAGCAAAAATCTACAGCCTATACATAGATCTACCTAAATCTATTTAAATCCTCCACACTTGGACTTTAAAGATATCCCTGTTTCTCAAGGAGATAGACTTGGAGAAAGGTCCTGCTCAGGTTTTCTTCTGTTGTGACCTTGAAGTCTGTAACTGTCGGCTTCTCCTCTTCTGTGTCCCACGCTGGCCGGCACTGAATGCATCACATCTTTGTGTTAGGGCGTATAGACCAACTGTGGAGAAGTATCTTTTGGCTGTTATTAACACAATTCAGTTTTCTGGGAAAAGTCTGTATCTAGAATGTCCAGAGCCCTGCAAAGGCCAGACTCTCTGCTAATTCCCATCTGCAAATGCACTTCCCAGGGATTCCTGGAAGGCTTTTCTCTCTGTGGCTCTACTGGTCACAACTTCTGCAGACTGTTGTAGACTTTGGTAGGAGGAAAGCAACTTCCAGGTAGATGATCCCTCAAAAACCTCTTACTATTTCTAATAAATCTGTGATATCCTGAGAAACACTATCACACGTCCTCCTGTCTGCAAGACCCTGAGGTTTTTTGATTTAAGCCTCTGCATCAGCCCCATGCTTAGACAAAATCACCATGGCAACGACGGAAGAAACAAGGATTGTGGCATCATGAAAGGTGAATAGCAGATATTACTTGGTGGAGAAAAAGAGAAAGAAAAACAAAACAAATAAAATACCAGCCTATAAAATGTTTTATCTTTATCATCAAAAAGAGTTTAGGTAAAACCCATTTTCAGAAGAAAAATCTTCCCATAGTTACTCTGCCCACTAAATTTAATTCAGTTTTATTTTCTCAGCATCTCCTTAAAAATACTTTATTTCTACAAACTAAAGCAATGATTCAAATACAGCCCCTTTAACAGTGATAGCCAAATTTAACTTGTTCCATTAGCCAATTTTCAGATCCTCACAGCATTATCCCCAGGTTCTGATATATCTAGTAAATTAAAAGCTTATTTAGTAACTTTATTTGACAGCTAAACTGCCTCTCTGAAGCCCTAGACAAAGGATACAAACATCTGGCTGTTTCACAGAGCGCTATAACGTACAAGAAACTTTACAATGTTTAGTTTTACATTCTTCGGCCTATAGGCTCTGCCATCAGTTCTATGTTTATCAGTGAAAATAGCATGTAGCCCTCTTTGGCAAGGCACTAAAGATATGCTCAGAATAAAGTGTCTACTACCATGCTATCTATTAATATGCAAAGGAATTATGTGAAGTCATCTTTTCAAAAATAGTCATTTTATATTTGACCTTTTCCAGTGAATAATAGGGTTACATCGGGAACATAATTGCATGACCTAATCCACATATGCTCTGCATAAAATCCCAGAATCTTCCTGATAAAACCAACCGAAAGAGCCTAGTTTAAATAACAAGCACTGAGAAATAATTAAGGGTCTGTATTCATAATGCCTTTAAAATGTTCATAGAATTGAATAATGTGTATGACAAATTTCACTTCTCTCCCCATGACAGATTCAAGTCCTTTCTCATGTCTCCAGGAACTGTCCCCCGTCTCTAACTTACACTTGGACCTGCATTTCTAGGCCTCAGATGCTGGACTCCTCAGTTCTCAAACGGTCTGTTTCTGCTCACCCTCTGCCTTCCCATCGCCCACAACCTTGGAACTTCTTGGCAACTGAGCAGACTTCTACCTGAAGTACATTTTCTCTGGATAGGCGTATATGTAAGGATGCACAAGCACACCACACACACATGTACACACACACATACACACACACACACACACACACACATGTGTACACACACATATACATATGCATATATGATTTCACCTGAAATCCCAGGTCATTCAACTGGTGTCATTCGTCTGACCCCAGTGTACCCTTCCACATCTACCTCACCTCAGGCCCCAGATACACCCAAACTGTTCCCACTTCTGCCAAGAATGCTCTTTCTCACCTGTCCTCTCTATAAAATTCCCCAAGGCCTCTCAAGATAGATTTGAATATCATCTATTTCAAAAAGTTTATCCTAACTTTCCCAGACAGATTTAGAACCAGCTCATCTATTCTTCCCATAGCTTTCCATATATTTACCTCTTCATTGCTGCTATTGCGGTTGCTGCTTTTGCACGTATCAGCCTTTCTGTTATATTATAAACTCCTGGACAGCAGGAGTTGTGCCTAATTCTCTTGTATCACCATCGCGTCTGCACTGTTTGAAGACACCGTTTGAATTGAAACGCCTGTTGCACAGGCATTAAACTGGAAGATCATCTTCTCATATAGCAGTGAAAAAGGAATAACTATTTCTGCTTTGAAACCTAAAATGTTTATACAGGACTATTAGTGCACAAAGATAATTTAAGTGCAATAAGAGATGCAGGAAGAAAACAGAGATAAATGGAATTAAGAGTACTGATGAACCATTAAAATCCTGCAAAGTATGACTGACTTTGAAGGGGCTTTTGGGATTTTGCTGATAGACAGGATCCTTTTACCGGAAAATGTGTCTGCTTGTGCACATGAATGTATGAACCCACATACACACACACACACACACACACACACACACACACACACAAACACACTTCTTTAAAATAGTTTTAAAGGGCCATTATTCCCTCGAAATTCATCCATGAATTCCAGGTAAAAAGCTTTTGTGTTACTATCCTCAGACGATAGATTAAGAAAATTGGACCTTTAAAAACAGTGAGAGGATAGAACCCTGCAAGACAACAAGCAAAGAGCAAGCTTTAGGAAAAATGAAAGAAGCCATGGGAAAGACAGTGTCCCCCTGGACCACTCTGGCTCAAAAGGTTTTTGTCCCAGTGTTTTGTTTATATGTTTGAATTTTATTTTAAGTTGTGTCTGGTTTATAATTACAACTAGCTATTGAGGTAGTGTGGTTTTCTTGTTATTGTTTCCTTATGAAGCAAACAAACAAACAAAATCAACTGATTAAAAGCCTCTATCCTTTTTACCTCTGAAAGTGAAAGAGCTGAGATCTTGAAAAGCAAGCTGTTCTCAGGAGAAATGTCTAAATGTCTAAGGTGTAGGAGGGAAAGGAGCAGGAGGAAAAGAGGGCAATGACCTGGAGAGAAAATAGCTGGGATATTAATCTTATTTTTGTCACTTAAATACAAATTTAGAGGAGATTTGCAATCTTTAAATCCTTTTAATAGAAGGAAGATTCAGTAGAAGCAAGCATACAAAATGGAATATGGAAAAAAAATTTAGCAAATGAAATGCTGAAAAATGTTAAAATTATATGAGTTGCTTAACATAGGAAACTACTATTTAGCGGAACTTTGACATGTTAGCAGTTAGAAATAAAAATATGCTGTGTCTGCAGATGACAGAAACCACTGCAAGGAGTAGAATGCTTTGATTCTAGTCGCTGTAATTGAGCAAGCCCCAGGGTTTCTTCTTGGTTCCATCTAGTTTGCCAGGACACATAATTTTTCCTTGAGACTTCCAAAGATTGTGCTTGATTTTCACCATCAAGCAACATAAACAATAACAGGACATTATCATTTATTTAGCACTCCCACTATGCCAAAGGCTGAGTGGAGGGCTTTATGCATACATGATTTCACTTAATCCTCACAACCATCCCATGAGACAGGTGCTATTGATGCCCTAGTTTGCAGATGAAAAAATGGACATCAAGAAAAGTGTTAAGTTTCTCAAGGTCAAATAGCCAATGAATGCAAAGATGATTGGATTCCCTCCCTGGATACTCACTGGCCTGGAAGACAATCACAAACCTTAACTAACTGTTTAGCTACTTCAACTGAGACATGGAGCCTGTAGTGTAAAGTGATTTTGCTAACACTATGGCAGACAAAGAAAACATTGTACAGCAACCATAAGAAATTGCAATGCAACTTTGATTCTTTTTTTGAGCATTGGTTCTTAAAAATCTCATTTCTCCCCCATCCCTTTCCTTCCCAACCTGAATCTGCTCTGGTCCTCACTCACCCTAACCACCCTAGAAACCTCCTTTCTCACTCCTAGCCATCCTCCCCTCTTGCCCCTTTGGTGGGCTGAGCACACGCTGGTGCTCAGGCCCACTTCCTCCTCACACAGGTACCTTTGGAAAGGTTTGTTGGGCAGATTTAAGTTGACGCTTTCTCCATTAATTAAGAGTCTCTAGTGATTTAATCATCTTCCCTTCCTGATGCAGAGAGGGAGATGCTCTAATAAATGAAGATTTCCTTTATAAATGTAAATTTCTCTTATAAAAGTGTAACTTTTCAGACCTACTCCTATGTCAGCAGTTTCTCAAAATAACCAGCTCGAAAGATTCTTATACTAAGGAGGCATATTTGGGGAGGCATATTCTAGTCTCCTACTGTCATATTCTGGGGTGGCAAGCCCTGAACCCTACCAGCAGAAAAAAAGTAGAGTTTTGATTTAATAACTGTGTGGACAACTAAAAGAGAATTGAGTTTGAGGGGATCATAATGTCATTGATTTGGGACATAAGTTGAGCTTTAAGGTTGGAAAACTTTATTATTTCTGTGCTAACCTGTTACTCCTACATGTAGATGAAGAATTTACTTACTATCCTTTATTTGTTCAACTAAATATTATCAATGTCTTCTGTGGGCCAGGAACTACAAGGATCACACAGGGATGAAAAGAAGTGGGCAAAGATAAGCCACGCTTAAGTTTGACATGAAGAACTCACAGTCTGGGAGTAAACAGTATAATACAAGGTAATTGGTGCCATAATTAAGTTACACACTGAGTCAAGCTATAACAAGGTGGAAGGGAGTACATGTGTGTAGGGTCATGAGGTAGGAAGGGGGAAGCACTTCGCATGAAATGAAGGAATATTTTGTTACTGACATTGATTAGAATTGCAAATGCATGGTGATAATCAAAAGCAGGCTGACTTTGGGTCAGTTTCATTATTGTCTTTGAATTCTTCATAGACATTACATTCTCCTGTTGCCTGCTCCCAGGGTGCACTGCTCCTTTCCATGCGCCAACTGTTCATCTCCCATCCCCTTTGCATGACACTGATATGAAGTGCTCTATGAGCAGAAGAAGAGATTGGCTTTTTCTCAGGAAACTACAGACAAAATAACAGGGCTAGCAACGTTTAAATTGGATTTTGAAAAAAAAAAACAGAGTTAACCCAGTTATCTGGAATTATAACATAATAAAAATTATTTTATAATCTAATGAAATGTACCTGGAATTATAATATTATATATATTTTATGTGATAATAAAATACGTATACTTGTTTTTTAATCCATTGTTTTGTGTTCAGTAACACTATTCATTTACACTTGCAACCAGTATGTTTTCCTCCAGCCACACCAGCTAAGAGATACCACTGCTATTCTTTGTCTGTTTGTTTGTTTGTTTTTAGAGATGGGGATGTTGCTATGTTGCCCAGGCTGGTCTCTAACTCCTGAGCTCAAGTGATCCTCCCGCCTCAACCTCACAAGTAGCTGGGAATACAGGTTCATGCTACTGTGCCCAGCCCCGCTGCTATTCTTGAATACAGTAAGGCAATTATTTTCTCATTCTTGGGAACACCCAGTTTTGCTCCAAGAGGAGAAGGGAACCTTGAATGCTGCTCATGAGCTTCTGTGTTTCCATGCATACTGACGCAGGTTGGGCTCTCCATGAGCCTGACTCTGAGGCCGAGGTGAGTGTGCAGAATGTTTATTAGGGAGTGCCTAGAAAGAGAGGCAGGATTAGCAGAGGAGAAAGTCGAGCTGTGATGTAGGATTTATAAACAACGTGTATTTTTCTATTTGGGCTGTGATAGCAAAATCTTAGGCTGAGTAATTTATAAACAAACACATTTATTGCTTACGGTTCTGCAGGCTGGGAAGTCCTAGCTCAAAGTGCCAGCAGATTCGATGTTTAGCGATGGCTCTCTGCTTCATTGATGGCACCTTCTTGTTGTGTCCTCACATGAAAAAGGCCAAACGAGCTGTCTTGGCCTCTTTTATAAAGGGGGAACTAATCCCATTTATGAGGGTGGAGCCCTTGTGATCTAATCACCTCCTCAAACCCTCAATCCCGTTAATGCTATTACATTGGGAATTAAGTTTCGATATGTAAACTCGGAGGAGACAAAAGCTTTCAAATTACAGCACAGCCTCAGCTGATCTCTGGGGAAGTTCTGGACTTTCAGTGGCTGAAATGTGCTGAAATGACTGAGGCTTTACGTAGCCCTCAGTCACTAGACGAGGGCTGTCCCAGGAAGGGTGTACCCCTGGGCAAGTTGGCAACACTTGCAGCACAGTCACTCCCTCAAGGGGATGACAGCTAAAGACCATCCTCTGAACACTCCTAGCAAACCTTCCTTGAAGGGCCACTTTTGTCAATCACATATATCTTCTGGTCTTGGGGAAACTGCTCTGCTGCTTTGGACATCTATCTCGGTATGCAGTGCTGTACTTGGTGTCCATGCACCACCACCTTGCCAACTCTGCTTCCTTCAGAATTCTTTGGCCAAAGAGAGTACTGCCCTCTGTCCAGTTCTTTCCATGTTTGTAGGCACCAACTGGGTGATTATCATGAAGTACAGTTTATCCTGCAGTAACAACCCTGAACAGCTCAGTTCCTTTCACCTTTTGCCTCGTCCCCGTTCTAGAGAAAAGAGCCATTTCCCCTTACATACCCATATTTTTGATTTCTTCAGCATTTGTTCCCAGTAAAAGTAGCAAGTTCTCTATTTGAAGGCTATTGCTACCTACCGTAATTTAGTCTCATTTAGTTCTAGCATATTCATATATCATTTTATCATTTTTGGGTTCTCATTGACACTAATAAAACATCCTTTTCCTCAAATTTTTATATAGGTTTTTAAATGACCGGAGCTAAATGGACAATGATATGTAGGGAGAATTTTGTGTTCACTTGATGTGTTCACTTGGTAGGGTCAGTTATTTTAGGCAGAGAATTTCCATTTCTGTCCCTCTCCTTTTTCCCCCCTGACCCCCCAACAGGACTGTTTACCAGAAAAATATTGGGCAGGTTAAATTCCATTGGGGACCCTATTCAAAATAAAAGTATACTTTATAAAGCAATCCCAGGTAATCCAAATTTAATCCCAATTTAATATGTATTAATCATCTTCTGGCAAAAACTGGTACTTTAGTAAAATTGTTTTCCTAGGAAAAGATTTAATGCTATTTATTACTTAATTTATGATTCTATTTATTTTAAGCTTCTGTGTATCTGGAGGGTGTTCTCCTCTACTTTCTTTGATGATTTTTCCATCAGCAGTGGCTGAGAAGTGGATTCAATGAGGATAATCTGTACCGAGGGGCATCTTTGAACTCTGAGAGTAGATATTTAAGTATATTAGACACAGGGGTTCTCAGGCTCTGTGACTTTAAAAACCAGGAAAATTTCCAAAAATATGTCAGAACACCAAAATAGAATTACCAACTTTTAATTTTTCCAATAAGAATATTAAAAGAAAAACTTCTACCTACTATTACCATTTCTTAAAATAAAGGACATTTTAACATTAACACAGAACAGAAATAATTTTAAAAGGCCAGTTCTTCAAGGTAAATATCTTTTGCTACAGGAAAACTCACTACAAGCCCTTGTGTTTCTCACTTCACAAAGACCAAGTTTCTTTGTTTTCCTCCACCAATCCCCCTTGGAGGACAAGAGCTACTGTTTTTGTTCGCCACTACTTTCCTAGGCCCTAGTGCAGTACCTTGCATGTAGTAGCTGGGAGCGAATATTTTTTAAACAATCCCTAAAGACACTGTGGTAGATTATCACTGCCAGATCAGTGTGGGAACCAGTAATCAAGATTATATAGATAATGCCTAGTAGGGATTCCACATCCTTTGTCTCAATTACATTATTTTATCTTCCTCTGTCCTGTGTTGCCAGAATTAAAAGTGAAATCTTCTCAAACAGTTATAAATATGGATAGAGAAGATGTGTAGTCTTTCTGGGCCCTTTCTATAAGGATGGACCAAAGATATCACCAACCTACCACTCATATGACATTGGTGGTCACCCCAACTAAAAGGATTAGAGTCACCATCTCTTCTCGCAGGAGAAATCGCAGGGGGCTGTGAAGAACACTTCCCCATGTGTGACATCTAGTGGCTCCATATCTGCATGACAACCTCTTAGTCAAAGAAGGAAAATCCAGCAGACGTGACAGCTCTGTCTGGGTTTCCCCAACTCCTGAGAAAACTCTAGAGCACACCTAATTCCTTAGAGGAGTTCAGTGATGTTACAGTTTAAGATGCAGGTGCAGATTAAAATATAAGGTGTTTTTCTGTCCGCAGAGTATTCATTTGGATACAGGAGAGCACAAAAGCCAAAGGGCATCAAAGCTCAAAAATAATAATAGTGAAGAACTAAAAACCTGGCTCCCATCACCAGACTATTGCTTCCTTCACAAAAGGAAAAAGATTAAGGAATCAGACATCCTACAGGAGAGTCTTGCACAGTAGTGGGAGACCACATGCAGAGCGGATCTTCAGACTCAGTAGCTGGTATCTATATGGAGGCTATTTCCTTAGGAAAAAACTTGGAAATCAATTCAGTCTTCAATTTTTTCTGTGATGTGTTGACTTAACTAGTTGATATTCTCTTTATGGTTTTGCTGAAAGGAGACACTTTGACTTTGCATCTATCATCTCATTGAATTTAATCTTCACAACTCTAGAAGGCAAGTCTTAGCTCCCCCATTTTGGTAAGTGAGAGTGCAAAGGCCCGGAGAGAATAAATATAATCTGCTCCAGTATTTACGGCTGGAAAGTAGCATCACTGACATCTGATTCCATGTCTCTTTGTCCTCAGGACTTTATTTTTCTTTCATTTCACATTTATCCAGATAATAGTGTTAACTAAGATTCTTTGTTTTTCCAGCAGTATATTCACTTTCCTTGCCCTTCTCCTCTGTAGCAAATATCCTGGATTCGTTGCCTCGGGGGAGGGATGTGACAAAATAGAAAACTGAAAAAATAGTTAAATATTGGGGGTTTTGTGATCCAGAAGTCTAAGAAAGTTAGAGGATTCAGGGCATAGATAAAGGAGTATAGGAAGAGTGCCAAGAAATGGGGTTGAGGGAAACTGGATCGAATTATTTTTCCATGACATAGAGATAGCGTAAAGGTGAGAGAGAAGACATAGGTGGGTCTTAGGAAGAGAGGCCCTGTAGCAGGGCTGTCACGACATGGAAGTACTCCCTGAGGAAATGTTTATAACACCACAACTAGGTGTATAAGAATGTAAACTGCCTGTCTGAGAATCATGTGCCCTGTGATAGGCTAGAAGCACTTAGAGCCATCAGATTTGTAGAAGTCATGGGGACAGAAACAAGGAATGTCTCTAGACAACTGGGATAGACAAATGTGAATACTTTGTCCACTTAGACACCACAAACTGAATCTAAACTGAGTTTAAGTGTCTCCACACCTGGAAGAACTGAAGCATACATAAACATCATGTTGAATTACAGAAAAATAAAATTATACTTAATAGCCACCTTGTATTAGTTTTCCAGGATTGCCAAAACAACCACAAACTGAATGAGTGGCTTGAAATAGCAGGAATTTATTCTCTCAAGGACCGGAGGCTAGAGGTATGACATGAAGGTGGCAGCAGGGCCATGCTCTCTCTGAAGGCTCTAGGGGAGAATCCTTCCTTGCCCCTCACTAGCTTTTGGGGGTTGCCAGAAATCCTAGTGTCCCTTGGCTTATAACTGCAACATACCAATCTCGGCCTCTGTCTTCACATGAACTTCCGTGAATCTCTTTGTGTCCTCTCCTCTTCTCATAAAGAT
>CAUYSK010110174.1:0-10813 GCA_963575035.1 Avahi laniger
CTCAAAAAATAAAATAAAATAAAATAAAATAAAATAAAATAAATAAAAGGGTTAATTATACCCATCTTTCACCATATACAAAAATCAACTCAAAATGGATTAAAGACTTAAATGTAAGACCTGAAACTGTGAAACTACTAAAAGAAAACATTGGGGAAACACTACAGGATATTGGTCTGGGCAAAAATATTTTGGGTAAGACCTCGAAAGCACAGGTAACAAAAACAAAGATAGACAAATGGGATTACATCAAGCTAAAAAGTTTCTGCACTACAAAGGAAATAGTCAACAAAGTGAAGAAGCAACTCAGAATGGAAGAAAATATTTGCAAACTATCCATCTGACAATGGATTAACAACCAGAATATATAAGAAATTCAATGGCAAAAACAAACAAACAAACGAACAAAAAAATCCTATTCAAAATGGGCAAAAGACCTCAAAAGAAGACATAGAAATGGCCAAAAGGTATATGAAAAAATACTCAACATCTCTAATCATCAGGGAAATGCAAATCAAAACTGCAATGAGATATTTCATCCCAGTTAGAATGGCTATTATCAAAAAGACAGAAAATAGCAGATGCCGTCAAGGATGCAGATAAAAGGGAATCCTTGTACACTATTTGTGGAAATGTAAATTACTACAGCCCCTATGGAAAACAGTGTGGAGGTTCCTCAAAAAACCAAAATATGCTGGGCATTGTGACATGTGCCTGTAGTCCCAGCTACTTGGGAGACTGAGGCAGGAGGATCGCTTGAGCCCAGGAATTTGAGACCAGCCTGGGCGATATAGTGATACCCCATTTCAAAAAAGAAAATACTTGGGAGGCCAAGGCGGGCAGATTGTTTGAGCTCAGGAGTTTGAGACCAGCCTGAGCAAGAGCGAGACCCCGTCTCTACTAAAAAAATAGAAAGAAATTATCTGGACAACTAAAAAATATATAGAAAAAATTAGCCAGGCATGGTGACACATGCCTGTAGTCCCAGCTACTTGGGAGGCTGAGACAGGAGGATCGCTTGAGCCCAGGAGTTTGAGGTTGCTGTGAGCTAGGCTAATGCCACGGCATTCACTATAGCCAGGGCAACAGAGTGAGACTCTGTCTCAAAAAAAAAAAAAAAAAGTAAATGGTTCATTGGCAAGTGACACATCATCTATAAAAGAAAGAAAACTAAAAATAGAACTACCATATGATCCAGCAATCCCACTACTGGGTATGCATCCAAAAGAAAGGAAATCAGTGTATTGAAGAGATATCCGTACTCCCATGTATATTGCAGCACTATCCATCATAGCCAAAATATGGAATCAACCTAAGTGCCCATCAACAGATGCATGGATAAAGAAAATATGATGCATATACACAATGGAATATTATTCAGTCATAAAAAAGAATGAAATCCTGTCATTTTCAGCAACTTGGCTGGAACTGGAGGACATTATGTTAAGTGAAATAAGCCAGGCAGAGAAAGACAAATATTGCATGTTTTCACACATATGTGGGAGCTAAAAAAGCGGATCTCATGGAGGTAGAGAATAGAGTGGTGATTACCAGAGGCTGGGAGAGGAAAGAGGGAGGAGGGACAAAGAGAAGTGAGTTAAGAGACACAGAAATACAGGTACATAGAAGGAATAAATTCTACTATTTGATAGCATAGTAGGGCAAATATAGTTAACAATAATTTATTGTATTATATATTTCAAAATAGCTAAAAAAGAAGTTTTGGAATGTCCCCAGCACAACGAAATAATAAATGTTCAAGATGATGGATATCCCGATGACCTCGATTTGATCATTACACATTGTATGCATGTATCAAAATATCACATGTATTCTGTAAATATGTATAACTATTATGTTATCAATTTTTAAAAAAAGAAAATCCAAAGGACTTTAGTAAAAAAAAATCTTTAATAAGAGAATTTGGATTCATGATAAATAAAGAACAATAAATAATGTTTTGTATTATAGTCATACATGAACAGAAGTGGAAATGGGGAAAATATTATATTTACAATAACAGGAAAAAGAACTTATAAAATAATTTGGAATAAATTTAATCAGAAAAGCACAGTATTTTATAAAGAAAACTATAAAATCTCATTATAAATATAAAACTATTTTTGAACTCATGAAAAGGCACAAGCAGTGTTATTGAATGAAGAGACTTAATGCCAAAAAATTTTAATCCTCCCAAAATTAATATATTTAATATAAGTGTAATGCAATTCCAATTAGAATCCTGGCAGGGTTTTTCTGGTTTGTGGTTTTTCTTTCTTTTTTTTTTGGAATTGGATAAAATGAGTAGCCAAGAAAAGCCTGAGAAATAAGAACACTGAAGCAGGATTTGCCTTGCTAGGTATTAGGAAAAGCAATTAAGCCAGTGTGATCAAATCAACATGTTATTAATATAAGATTAGACAAATAGATCCATGGAATAGAATAGCAAATCTAGAGTGAGATCCTAGTGCTCGCTTTGGCAGCGCATACACTAGAATGAGATCCTAGAATATGTGAAAAGTTAATGTGTGACAAAAGCAGTAGTTCAGTTCAGCAGAAAAAGGATAGATTATTTAATAATTGATACTGGCACAATTGGCTATCCATTCAGAAGAAATAAAAATGCATCCCTCTCTTACACAATTTAGAAAACTAAATTTACAGATGGCTTAATTCTTTTCATTTATTTATTTATTTGTAGAGGCAGGGTCTAACTCGGTCGCCTAGGCTGGAGTGCAGTGGGGCGATCACAGCTCACTATAACCTTGAACTCCTAGGCTCAAGTGATTTTCCCACCTTGGCCTCCTGAGCAGCTGAAACTACAGGAACCTGCCAGCATGCCCAGCTAATTTTCTAATATTTTTGGACAGATGGAGTCTTGCTATGTTGCCCAGGCTAGTCTGGAGCTCCTGGCCTCAAGAGATCCTTCTACCTCAACCTCCCAAAGCACTGGGATTACAGGCGTGAGCCACTGCACTAGATCTTAATTCTTAATATAGAAGGAAAATGGTAAAAATGGAAAGTCTGGTAGGCCATGGATACAGTGCAAGGGCAGAAGAAATCTAACAAAGACTGGATACCCAGAGTTACATAAAAGAAAAGATACACCTATTTAACTATATAAACACCAAAAGTGTAATTTTTACAAAGAGAAAAATAAATCGGTTCATACTGTCACTTCTAATTCAAAATTAAGATTAAAGAATTTTTACTCAACTTCTTTGATTTTATATTTGTATCTCTTTTCTCTTATGCTGAAAATCTTGGTCACTAATGACATTAACATAATTATTTGCTTTATCCTACAGTATGTATCCAATAGTTTTAAAGTAACAATTTCAGTATTATTACTAACAAGTATGATTATTGAGTGTGATTTGAGATTTCCTTGTCATTTATATTATCTTTGGTCTATATTCCACCAGTTTACTTAAATTACCATGCTTTAAAGTAACCTGGAATAATTCTTCTTTGTGTCATTCTACCAACAATTGATATATATTTAATTTGTTGTATTTATTTTATTTTCAATTTTTAGGGATTTTTAGTTTAATTTTTGTTATAATTATGAAGAAAATTATGTGATTCCAATGTCAAAACTATAAAAGGTACATTCAGACAACTCTAGCTTTCATTACTGACCTTTAAGAGCTTGTTCCCTCTTCCTTCTTAGAGGTACCCATTTTTATTAGCTCTTAGTTTAAACTCACATTGTTTATTTTTGAAAACATAAATAGCTATATATGTTCTTATTTCCTTCCTTTCCTTCATAAAAGGTAGCATACCTTATGTACCATTGTGTGTTTTGCTTTTTTCACTTAACGGCATATCCTAGAGATTAATATATAGCAGTATAGAAATCTTTCTCTTTTGTTTTTACAGCTGCGTGGTATTCCATTATTCCAATGTACCATGTTTTATCCAGCAAATCTCCTATGCTGGACATTTAGGTGATTTAAGATTAGCAAAAGTTGATCAGGCGCAGTGCTCACGCCTGTAATTCTAGCACTCTGGGAGGCCGAGGCGGGAGAATTGCTTGAGTTCAGGAGTTCGAGACCCATCTCTACTAAAAATAGAAAAATTTGCCAAGAGTCATGGTGTATGCCTATAGTCCCAGCTACTTGGGAGGCTGGGGCAAGAGGATCCCTTGAGCCCAGGAGTTTGAGGTTGCAGTGAGCTACAATGACCCTATTGCACTCTACCTAGGGCGTTAGAGTGAGACTCTATCTGAAAAAAAAATAAGAAATATTAGAAGCCATAAAACAATAGAATGACATTCTTTAATGTGCTAAAAGAAAATAAATGCCTACCTAAACTTTAAAAAAAAATTGGCAAAACTTTATTACTGGTGAGTATGTGGGAAAAGGGTATTCCTACATATTGATGATAGAAATATTTAGTATTACAGCCATGGTAAGCAATCTGGCAGGATCTACTGACAATTTTAAAGATGCATATAACATACTACCATTTTAAAAGACAACCAGTGATCCAAAAACATAATCTGTCTATCTGTATAGGAGTATATAAGTATAATAAAAAATGAAAGGATACATATTAGGTTGGCAATATGTGTGGCAGGGGTAGAAGTGGAGAGGACTTGGAGTAGCCAAGCAGAAAAAACAAAACAAAACAAAAAAAGACTGGTTAATTTTTTTTAAAAAAAAGGATGTATATATTCTCATTTACACATTTAGGTGAAATTGTATAGATATATGTGAAAATACTTGTTTTAGCTATTTAGGAAATATAACGGGGGGCTGGGCTCGGTAGCTCACGCTTGTAATCCTAGCACTCTAGGAGGCCAAGGCAGGAGGATTGTTTGAGCTCAGGAGTTCGAGACCAGCCTGAGCAAGAGCGAGACCCCGTCTCTACTAAAAATAGAAAGAAATTAGTTGGACAACTAAAAATATACAGAAGAAATTAGCCAGGCATGGTGGTGCAAGGCTGTAGTCCCAGCTACTCAGGAAGCTGAGGCAGGAGGATCACTCGAGTCCAGGAGTTTGAGGTTGCTGTGAGCTAGGCTGACGCCACAGCACTCTACTCAGGGCAACAGAGTGAGACTCTGTCTCAAAAAAAAAAAAAATATATATATATATATATATATATACACACACACATATATATATAATGGGGAGGAAAGAAAGATCTTGTTTAATATAGTAGCATAAATTTTTTTATTTTTTATTTTTTATTTTTTTTGAGACAGAGTCTCACTGTGTTGCCCGGGCTAGAGTGCCGTGGCATCAGCCTAGCTCACAGCAACCTCAAACTCCTGGGCTCAAGTGATCCTCCTGCCTCAGCCTCCTGAGTAGCTGGGACTACAGGCATGCGCCACCATGCCCGGCTAATTTTTTCTATATATTTATTTTTAGTTGTCCAGCTAATTTCTTTCTATATTTTTGGTAGAGACGGCTCTCACTCTTGCTCAGACTGGTCTCGAACTCCTGAGCTCAAACGATCCACCCGCCTCGGCCTCCCAGAGCGCTAGGATTACAGGCATGAGCCACCGTGCCCGGCCAAAAATTTTAGATTATCTAGGAATAAAATATATGTAAAGGCCTATATGAAAATAACTTTGAAGCTTTAATGAGAGACATAGGACTTGAAATAGGCATTCCATATCTCATGAAGCCAAGACTGAAATTCAAAAAGGTTTATTCTTAAATTATTTGTAATTGTAATGCAATCCCAATGGAATTTTCACTTTGCAATTTGCTAAACTATTCTGAATTTTATCTGGAAGAAGAAATAGTCAATTTTTGGAGAGAACAGTGAGGGGTACTTGCTCTACTAGGTATGAGCCCGTATTGTAAAGCTACGATAAATAAGACAGTACAGCAATGACACACAAATAGGAAGTGGATAAGGTGACCAATCACCATAGTTTGCCCAAGACTGGGAGCTTTCCTGGAATACTTAGCTTTTCAGTGCTAGAACTCAGACAGTCCTCAGCAAGCTGGGGTGGCTGCTGATTGTCCTAACAGTGGAAAAGAATAGACAGCCCAGAAACAAACCTTAATAGGTCATGGAGAATTACAGATCAGCAGGAAAAGGAAGGATTTCATAAGAGAAAGTGCTCAGAGAAATGGTATCGATTTAAAAAAAAGAAAATTAGACCCCAACTTCATACCATATACCAAAATAAATTCCAGATGGATAGTTGAATTATATATAAATTTAAAAAGTAAAAATATAAAATAATGGGAAGCTATACAGGTAAATATTCCACTCATTTTGGTATGGGGGAAGAACTTTCTAAGTATAAATACAGAAGAAAATATATATTTTATATTCAAATATATTATTATATATTCATATTATATATTCAATTATAGAATTTAAAACTTTGATATATCAGGAAATAGTGCATATAAAATGAGAAAGACAAATTATAAAATGAATAAGTTCTGGGGATCTAATGTAGAGCATGGTGACTATAGTTAATATTGTATTCTTTGCTTGAAATTTACTAAAAGCACATCTTTACACACACGCACACACACAGAAATGGTACCTATATGTGGTAAAGAATGTGTTAATTTATTTGATCGTGGTAATCATTACACAATGAATATGTATATCAAATCACCATGTTGTACACTTTCAGTATATACAATTATTATTTGTCAATTATACCTGAGTAAAGCTGAAAAAAGAAATTATAAATTGCAAGTAAAAGATTTGCAAAAACATATGGTAGCGATAGCCAAGAGGACCCTAAAGGAGACATTATGACTAAATGTAATGTGGTAACCTGGATGGGATCCTGATACAGAGAAAGGACATTAGGTAAAAACTATTCCTATAATTTCTGAATAAAGTATGGACTTTAATATTTAGTTAATAATGTATCATCATTCGTTCATTAATTGTAACAAATGTACCATATTAATGTAAGGTGTTAACAATAGGGGAAATTAGGTGTGGGGTACACAAGAACTCTCCATACTATCTTGACAACTTCTCTGTAACTCCAAAACTATTTTAAAATAAAAAGTTTATTAAAAATATATAATAAAACTGATTAACATCCGTACTATATATGTATAAAAACATAAGATTAACTTAATATATATAACATATATACATATATAACATACAACACAACATATATAACTATATAACATACAAACATATTAGGAAAAAGAACATCTCTAAAGAAAAATGGACAAAGGATATAAATAGGTGATCTATATATGAAAAAAATGTCAACCTTACTCTCATATACTGCCAATGTGTAAGCAAATGGTTTCAACCTTTCTGGAAAGCAGTTTGCTAACATATATTAAGAGTTTTAAAAACATCCTACTTTTTTGACTTAGTAAGTCCACTTCAGAGTAACTACTCTAAAAGGGTTTCTTTGAAGTGTACACAATATTTTATGGGCCAAGATGTGCTTTACTGGGTTATTTGTAATAGGAAATAAATGGATAGGATCTAAAAGTGCAACATTTGAGGAATATTATGGTTTATGATTTGTACCTACTACAAAGCCATTAAAATGATATAGAAGAGGCCGGACGCGGTGGCTCACGCCTGTAATCCTAGCACTCTGGGAGGCCGAGGCGGGCGGAGTGTTGGAGCTCAGGGGTTCAAAACCAGCCTGAGCAAGAGCGAGACCCCGTCTCTGCTAAAATTAGAAAGAAATTAATCGGACAACTAAAAATATATAGAAAAAATTAGCCGGGCATGGTGGCGCATGCCTGTAGTCCCAGCTACTCGGGAGGCTCAGGCAGGAGGATCGCTTGAGCCCAGGAGTCCGAGGTTGCTGTGAGCTAGGCTGACGCCACGGCATTCACTCTAGCCCGGGCAAAAGAGTGAGACTCTGTCTCAAAAAAAATAAAATAAAATAAAATAATATAGAAGAATAGTGTAGCATAACAATCAAGAGCACAGGTTTTCGAGACAGATTGGAATTCAAGTAAAAGCACTATCATTGGCTATGTGATTTTGGGCAAATCACATAACAGTCTTTCTCAGCCCCACTTTTCTCGTCTATAAAATCTGGGGTTTTGTGAGGATTAAATGAGATTATTCATATGTTTAACACAGTGCCTGGAAGATAGCTTAGTAAATTGTAACTCACAATAATCTTAGGATGTAGGTTTTTACTCCTGAGGAAATGGAATCAGAGACAGGACAAGTCACTTGTCCAATGCTGTACCGCTAGTAAGTGGTGACCTGGGATTCAAATTCAGAAAGTTTGACTTCAAAACCCATGTTCGAGGGAGGGGAAAGGGGTGACAAAAAACAAACAAAAAAAACCCATGCTCAAGGCCGGGTGCGGTGGCTCACGCCTACAATCTTTTCTGGGAGGCCAAGGCAGGATGATTACTTGAGCTCAGGAGTTCAAGATCAGACTGAGAAAGAGTGAGACTCCGTCTCTACTTTAAAAAGATAATAATTAATTATACAATGTCCTATTTCCTTAAGTACTAAGTTTGACAGTTGATATCTCTGACATTTCACATTGACACTTCTTCTTCTTTTTTTTTTTTTTTTTTAGACAGAGTCTGGCTCTGTTGCCCAGGCTACAGTGTCATGGCATCAGCCTAGCTCACAGCAACCTCAAAATCCTGGGCTCAAGCCATCCTCCTGCCTCAGCCTCCCGAGTAGCTGGGACTACAGGCATGTGCCACCATGACTGGCTAATCTTTTCTGTATATATTTTTAGTTGTCCAGATAATTTCTTTCTATTTTTAGTAGAGACAGGGTCTCGCTCTTGCTCAGGCTGATCTCGAACTCCTGACCTTGAGCCATCCTCCTGCCTCGGCCTCCCAGAGTCCTAGGATTACAGGTGTAAGCCACCACGCCCGGCCAACATTGACACTTCTTATTTTATTTTTATTGTGAAGGTCCATCCTTGGTTTTTAAATGGACGTTTTGGCTTGTGATTATCTTTCAAATTTTTTAGAACAATTTTTGTGAAACCACGGATAAGTCAAAAATTCATGTTATTTTTAAATATGAGTTCCGTTGCGGAAACAATGCAGCGCAGACAGTTCAAAATATCAATGAAGTGTTTGGGAAGGATGTGGCTAATGAACGCACAGTACGTGGATGGTTTGAGAGGTTCCCTTCTGGTGATTTTAATCTTGAAAATGAGCCACATGGGTGACTTGAGACCAAGGTGGATAATGATGAGCTGAAAGCTATAGTGAAAGTGAATCCATTCCAACCTATGCAGCAAGGTTTGACGTTACTATTTCAACAACATTGGACAAGGTAAACATTCCAACAAATGGGCAAGGTAAAGAAGCTGAATAGATGAGTATTGCATGAATTAAACAAGTGTCAGAAGAGAAATCATCTCAAAGCTTGCCTTTTTTTGTGTGTCACGACATAAAGGTGAACCATTTCTATACCATATTGTTACGTGTGATAAAATGGATTCTTTTTGACAATCACAAGTGTTTGGCAAAATGGTTGGATAAAGATGAAGTGCCGAAACACAGTCCAAAACCGAATATTCATCAAAAAAAAGCTAATGGTGTCTTTTTGGTGGTCCAGCGCTAGTATTATCCACTACAGCTTCGTGACACCTGGTCAATCTATTACAGCAGACATCTACTGCAACCAATTGGATGAAATGATGAGGATGCTTGTGATTAAGCAGCCGAGATGGTCAATAGAGACAGGCCAGTCCTCTTGCAAGGCAACGCTCAATCATATCTCACACAAGCAACACTGCTCAAACTACAGAAGATGGACTTGGAAACTCTGTGTCATCCACCATATTCACTAGACCTTGCACCAACTGCCTACCACTTCTTCCAGGCTTTGGACCACTTCTTGCAAGGAAAAATATTCAATTCTCAACAAGCTGTGGAAAACGCCTTTCATGATTTCATCACCACTTGTTCTCCAGGCTTCGTCACTGCTGGCATAAGCAAGCTACTGTTAAGATGGCAAAACTCTTTTGATAGTTTAGGCACAAACTTTGATTAATTGTACTGCTTCTTCTTTGAGATGTAATAAATTACACTTTTGATTCAAAATCGGACATGCCATATTTAATTACCTAAAATAGAAAAATTAGCCGGGCATCGTGGCACCCACCTATAGTCCCAGATTCTTGGGAGGATCGCTTGAGTCCCGGAGTTGGAGGTCACAGTGAGCTATGATGACACCACTGCACCCTACCCAGGAGACAGAGTGAGACTCTGTTTCAAAAAGAAAACCATGCTCATAACCACAACACTAAAATGTTAGCTGTTATTTATGCTGTTACCGATGCCTCTGGTACTGATTAATAACATGAGAAAATGCTTATAGTAAAATGTTAGTAAAAGAAAGAATACAAAATTATATATATGGTATTCTGATTTTGCTTTGAAATTTTTGTATTGTGCATAAGCATGCAGTGATAAAAGACTGGAAGAAAATATACCAATATATTAAAATGATTATCTTTTGGGTAAAACAAAAAGCATAAAAGAACAATCCTGGCACATAGAAAATGCTAAGTATTATCGTCATGATCATTTGTTTCATTGTTCTGAAGATTCGACAAAATGCTCTAAATGTGAATTTAGTTGCATTTATCCTGCTCAAGATTCATAATTCCTTAATCTGAGTATTCACATTTTTTTTTTTTGAGACAGAGTCTTACTGTGTTGCCTGGGCTAGAGTGCTGTGGCGTCAGCCTAGCTCACAGCAACCTCAAACTCCTGGGCTCAAGCGATCCTCCTGCCTCAGCCTCCCGAGTAGCTGGGACTACAGGCATGCGCCACCATGGCCGGCTAATTTTTTCTATATATTTTTAGTTATCCAATTAATTTCTTTCTAATTTTAGTAGAGACGAGGTCTC
>CAUYSK010110182.1:0-43468 GCA_963575035.1 Avahi laniger
AGTCCCAGCTACTCGGGAGGCTGAGGCAGGAGGATCGCTTGAGCCCAGGAGTTTGAGGTTGCTGTGAGCTAGGCTGAAGCCACGGCACTCACTCTAGCCCGGGCAACACAGTGAGACTCTGTCTCAAAAAAAAAGAAAAAAAAGTCCTTCCAGACATTTCACCAAGAATAGTAAAATAAATTCAAATGTTTAATTTTTTAAAAAACATTAATATGTTTGTTTTACTGTACCAATGATACTTAACAATTTAATAATAGTACATCTAAATACAGTGTATTTGTAAAGACATGACTGTTATCAAAAAGATGGAAAGGAACTTATAATCTTTGGCTTTTTTCAATTGAGATCATGTGTATACAATGTTAACCCTAGTTAACAGATTACATGCTTTGGTCCCAGATAAATCTATCAGAGGAAAATAAAGGGCATTCTCATCTACACACACAAATTGCCATATTATCCAGAAATCACTGATTCCATCCTTATAGGTTGTGGCATCCACAATGTTCTCACAATGACTGCATCTCAGGAGAGAGCCTAGCTGCCAAGTTCTCCTTTCTTTGTTGAACAAGTACCCAGTTGTAACTACTTTGGAAGATATTTTCCCTACTTGAGAAATCAAAGTGGCTAAACTTTCTTGACTGTGAATCTTCAGGAAAGGGAGTTCAAATAAGATTATCATTTTTTTAGCACCAACTAAATGCTCAATATTAATAATATGCTAGGTGCTGCATCTGAAAGGGAAGATAAAGGAAGTAGAGTGCTACCTTGTTTATTTAGAACACAGATATTTGGCACCTGCAAATGTCTAGAATATTTGCCAAGTGAAGTAAAGGAAGCCTCCAAGTGCAACCATTCTTTCCCAAAATAGCTGAGAAGATGCAATGTGTTTGGCTAATTTTCCAAGCAGAATAAAGGAGTGTTCTGTTTGACTGGTCATGATATCTGTGCAAGTCAAACCCTGATAGTGACAATGAATTCGAATTTTCATAAAATGGAAGCTAAAAATTATGAAAATAAAGTTTATTTTCACTAAAATCTACCAAAACTCAGGCAAAATTTATAATTTTGCACTATTTTTAGAACAAAATGTTTAAAAGACTGAAAAAGTCATGGACTTTGTTAATTTTCCTAAGGACTTCTCCTAATCCTTTGATATTCAAATCATTTTCTTTTGATGTGTCTACCTTGGTACTATTCTTATTAATTTTATTTTCTTCATTTTTAAACTGATCTTACTCAACCACATCCTTAGTTGTCAATGCATTGCATGTGATCAGAGCAGTTCTTCAGCATCACTTTTATCAACTTCATGCAATCCTGAATGTTTTGCAAGATTTGCAACTCTGAAATTTGTTTATATTTTATTGTCTGACAATATCAGAAAATCAGCCAGAGACTGATCAACATAGGCTCATATTAAGCAAGATAAGGTGCTTTAGTAGAGACTAATTTTAAGGTGGTCAGTTCATGAGTGAATAATTTGTGTTATTATGACTTTTTTTTCCCTTCACATCTCTTAATCTCCTATATTTGGATGATGGATACTTAGATAAGAAGCACCACCTGTCCTTGTGTTTGCCACAAATCAAAGCAAATTCAGAGCCTTTAAATGAGATCAGTATTACTAAAGTGTTCTAAATGCAAATCTTTTCTGTATCAGTTTATTATTCAAAAGAACATACATATATCTTAAATTTAAGCCTTGAGTAAATGTTTTTATTGTCCTAATTGTTAAATGTGAATAAGTTCTGTCTCCCCTAAATGATTGTAGGCTTCCCGAGGGCAGGATGTCTGGTAACAAAACACAGAAAATATCCGGCATGATGAGAGAATGTTTTGAGGTAGCACTTGGTCTAGAAGTTGTTCTTTTTCTTGTCAAAATTCAAGGCACCCTATAACAATGTTTCCCAGACTATGTCCTTTGGTATTCTGAATTCCCATGAAATAGTAATAAATGTTCCAAGAGAAAAAACTTCCATGCTCAAAATTAATTTGAGAAAGGAATTTAAAATGGCTCAGCCACTGTGGGAAACACTTATGGAGGTTCCTCAAAAAATTAAAAGCACAATTACCATATGAACCAGCAATCCCACTTCTGAGTATAAAGCCAAAAGAATTGAAATCACGATCATTGTTCAAGCCTCTTTACTGGCTTGATCATGTCTTTAAAAGCCTGTTTGTGTGGGAAATAATACTTCCAGTTGTAGTAGTGGTTGATCCCAGAATTCAGCTACCAAAGTACTTTGTCTTTATAGTCTCCTTTATAATGGGAAAAATGCCTCCTCAAAGGAGGAAAATTTTAAGCAAATATAGTAATCATGAATCTCTGTGTTAAGTTTGCTGATAGAAAGCAAGAGCTATAAGAAATACATTTGATGAAAACTGTACCCCGATCGATGGTTCCCAAACCTGACTGAATCTCCTGGGTTGCTTTTAAAGACACAGTTTAGGGCCGGGCGTGGTGGCTCACGCCTGTAATCCTAGCACTCTGGGAGGCCGAGGCGTGCGGATAGTTTGAGCTCAGGAGTTCGAGACCAGCCTCAGCAAGAGTGAGACCCCATCTCTACCAAAAAAATAGAAAGAAATTAGCTGGACAACTAAAAATGTATACAAAAAAATTAGCCGGGCATAGTGGCACATGCCTATAGTCCCAGCTACTCGGGAGACTGAGGCAGGAGGATCGCTTGAGCCCAGGAGTTTGAGGTTGCTGTGAGCTAGGCTGACAACACAGCAGTCTACTCAGGGCAACAGAGTGAGACTCTCTCTCAAAAAAATAAAATAAAATAAAATAAAATAAATAAAACCCACCCATAGCCACTTGCTCTGAACCCCCAGCACCCCTTCCCCCAGCAGGAGGGCAGGATCCAGGGTGGCTTCCTCTCTGGGCCCCTCACAGCTCCTAGCTCTGGCCCCGCACATAGTGGACACTCAGTGAGTACTTCTGATGGTGGCGGAGGTGAGGGCGGTTCACAGCACGGTGAGGATGGTGATGTTGTAGGTGATGATGGTAGGGGTGATGGTGATGATGGTGATGATGGGGATGAAGGCGGAATGAGGATACTGAAGCTCTTAGGGACCAGGCAGGGGTTTCTGTTCATGGCCAGAGCAGCTCATGAGAGCTGGAGCTTTGCCCATCCTTCGCAGCTCATCCTTGGGGGACTGATGAGAACAGTTTTTGTCCACCTTCTCTTAGCACTTTTGCTCTCTCATTATGCACCTTCCATTTCATCCTGGAATTTTCCCCAGATCAACTAGCCATGGTGATATCGCAATAGTGGCTGCCACTGAACACTTACTCCATGCTGGGCACTGTGGTAAGTGCTTCTTAATATACACTAACTCACATCGCCGCCGTTAGTGTGCTCTCTCATCCTCGCCACTTCACTAATGAAGTGCCTGAGACACAGAGAGATGAAGTCACTTTCCCAAAGTCACACAGCTAGAAAGTAGGGGAACTGGGATTGGAACTTAGGCAGTTGTGGAAATAAAGGAAGACGGAATGAGAACAGAGGCTATGGATTTAGAGCTTGCTCTAACAAAGGAGTTAGGCACCGTCACTGATGTGGCAGAGTCTCGAAGGCTGGCAGGAGGGTGGGAAAACTTCATAGGGGAGCATTATTTTTGGAATGGTTAGCTAGACTCGGGGCATGTCATGTAATAAGATGGGCACCATGTTTGCATTTCTGTGGTTGGTCCTGAATTGGGAACAGGGACAATACAGGGAAACTGGCAGTCATTTTTAAGTCCTGACCATTCTGGGCCAATTGCTGTAAAGGCTGTGGTTTCCTGGGCTGGTCACGCAGAGGTTGTGGATTGGAGTTCTATTATGATACACGGTCTGGCTACTGTCTACTTGGTTACTCAGTCTCTCATGGTCTTCACCTCTATACTCTGACTCTAATTTCCACCCACCTCCAAATTTCTGGATTTTCTCTGATCACTTAGCCCACACCTACATTCCACCTTATTTTCCAGATATACAGGGCTTAATTGCTGGTGGGAGAGAGAGACATCTCATTTCTTAGAGTATCTAAATTCCGAAAATGTTGCTTGAAAATCACATCATTATAAACACAACCATATTGCAAATGCTTCAAGGCACCTTGTTAGTTAAAGGATTGTTTTTCTGAGTAAAGATTTATTTTGTGAGGAGAGCCATCATTTTTTAATTGCTCTAGTTTGCAAGCTCAGAGCTCTTACCCAAGGCATGTTTTGCTTTTCTCATTTGCATGTGGCTGCATGTTTTGCCTGTGTCCTGGAACCCTTGTTATGGGTGTCTACATCTTGACTAGGGGACTGGGATGGAAAGACCCACTGGGCATGTGTCGTGGGCACAGCTTGGTACTGTGCAAGGTGATGCTTTCCCCAAGAAATGGTGCATGCCGAGGATGAGGCAGAGACATGCATGCACACAGAAGGCACTGCGGAGCTTTCCTGCTGCGATGCTCCAATATACTGTCTTCAGATGTTGTTCCCAGAGACCAGAGCCTCACACAACCAAGAGCAATTCACCCCACCCCACTCCCCAGCTAAATTCCCCAACTTCTCAGGGAAAGTTGCCACTTCAGGGAAAAGTGTTCTGGTAAACTAGTTCACACTGAGATGCTATGAATTAATGTGGCATTCAAAAAAGATGATACCCTAAAAAGTCATACTCAAACTCAAGGAATGAGTCTCTAACAGTGGAATCTGAGGCAGTCGGTGTCCATTGAGTGCAGGGGCTATATTTAGACAACGGGACGTGGTTTTCCTGTAGAGGGAAGTAAATGCCCACAATGAATCATTCCCAGGCCCAGCAGAGACCCAGTGAACCGGGAGCTTCCTTGGTCTGGATATGGAGCTCTGTTGGGCTTGACCTTCAGGGTGGCCGTGACTTTCACTAACCCTCAGGGCAAGGTGCATGGGAAAGGCTGAGCTCAAGGGAGGGGAAGCAAAGGGCAGACACATAGGTGGATTCTAGGTGCCCTTTCAGAAGGGGATTTGGGAGTATGTGGCCAAGGCCACGGCCAGGGCTTAGTAAGCGTAAGTTTTGGATTCTTCTTCCTCATCTTTATCACCTGGATCTGAGGCTGTCTGATCAGCAGCAAGGCTCTGGGAATGGAAACGGCTTACCTTTGGGGACTGCACAAGTGGAGGAGTCGGGTGGGGAGGCTGAGTCCTTCTCAGGGGTCTTGAAGGCGAGTCCCAGCAGAGAGCGTGAATGGTGGTCGTCTGAGAGAAGAGGAAGACAGGCTGGGTTCCAGGGACTGCTGCCTTCAAAGGGCACCCGGGTCAAGCAATTGAAAGACCCCAGCATCCACTTCCAGGTTCCCTCCCGAAGCATCCTCTTCAGCTCAGAGGCCACGCTCTAAGAGGGCCCTGGCAGATTCGAATGTGCCCTAGGTCCTATCGTGGTGTATGAGAATGGCAGAGGCTTAGAGTCTCTTTAAGATTTGACTTTGGTCTACCCTCAAACCATGGTAAGGATGCTCAGGAGATACAAATACAGCTCTCCGTTGCCCCCTGTGTCTCATGAGGCACACATAGGTCCGGTTATCTTCATGGTCCCAGAGGAGGGAGCTGAGGAGCCAGGATCAGAGCAGCCTAGGACTGGGACAGCTCTGTCTTTTGTACCCCACTCACTTCAGCCCTGCAGACACCTACACCACCACCCTGCTGCTCACCGACCCCAGGCCTCGAAATTCTCCCCGTGTGTGTTCCAGGGCAGCCTCCTCCCATCTGCCCCCTTTACAGTCCCAAAGTTCTCCATTCAGGCCATTTGGAACTGCAATTCATTTCCTGAGGCTGTGACACAAAATTAACACAAACAAACCTGGTGACTTAAAACAACATAAATTTATTCACTTACATTTCTGGAGGCCAGAAATCTGAAATCAGTGGGTGAAAATCAAGGTGTTGGCACAGCTGTGTGCCCTCCAGAGGGGCCAGGGGAGAACCCACTCCTTGCCTGTTCTTGCTTCTGGCAGTGGCCAGCACTCCTGGGCTTGTGGTCGCATCTCATCAGTCTTCAAGGCCAGATCTTCCAATCTCTGCTCCATCTTTACACCACCCCCTCCTCTGGGTCTGTGTTGACCCTCTCTTGGCCTCCTTCTTCTAAAACCGCCTGTAAGTACATTAAGGGCCCACTCAGATAATCCAGGATAATCTCCCGATCTTAAGATCTTGAACTTAATCACATCTGCAAAGACCCCTTTTTTATGCCATATAAGGTAGCATACACAGGTTTCTAGAATTATGATATGGATATATGAGGGGGGCATTTTTAGCCTACCACAGGGGCCACAACCCACAGAGCACTGATCTGCCACATGAGGAACAGCCAAAGGTTCTAGGGACATTTACATTTTTTTTTAACTCTTCATTATGAAATATAACATATACAGAGAAGTATAGAAATCATAAATAATTATAAAGTAAAAACTCATGTAACCACTCCCCTCAGGCCAAAAAAAATTGAACCTTTCCCATTCTTGGCTTTTAAGGTAAACATTCTCTTACTTTCCTTCATTGTTTTACCCCCAACTCCTATCTCCATTCCTGAGCGATATGCTTTCCTATGACCTGGGTGTCAGTGTTACAGAAATGGAATCGGGGTGTCTTCTCTTATGTCTTACTTCTTTGCTCAACATCAGGTTTCTCTTATTTCCCTGAGCTGTGAGTGCAGCAGTGGTTTGTTCGCTGTCACTGCTGTGGGGTGTTCCACTGAGGAGCCTGGAGCAGAGAGGATCTTGTGGCTTGTTGCCAAGGAGTGGGGAGAGAGACAGAGAGGTTTTTTAGCCGGACCTCCATAATCGGTTCTGATGGCAGAACTGAATATCACAAGAATTTGCCAAGAGTTGGCCATGGCTGTCATAAAGGGAAAAGAGCTGCTCAGGTGATCGTGGGGCTGTAATGGAGCCCACCGAGCATGGGCTTAATGGCCTTGGGTATGGGGACCCCCAGACTGGAAGGAGGTTGGCCTAGAATGAAGCTAAGGCTGAAGCTCTAACCCTGGCCAGTCCTGACAGCCCCAGACATGCCCGTAAGATGCCACAGAAGCAAACTGCCTCAGCAGCTGCCCACCAGGTGGGCTTGGGACTCACACTATGTCCCCATCTGCCAGCCAGCTCCTTCCCAGAATCCCTCCCCACAGCCCTTCCCTGGCTTCTTAGCAATGTCTAAAATTCTCCTGTCAAGAAGTTTCCCTTCCCACCTAAGGCTGGGCTCAGTCAGAGGGACCAGTGGGGGGACGGGGGGTGGGCCCTTTCCCGAGGATAGCCTTTCACAGTGGGTAGGGAACAGAAAGGAACCAGAGGAGGAAGGGAGAGAGGGACAGTTAGAGGTGGCCCTCCCCAGACGTCACCCATCAGCTGCTGAGCAGAGGCCCCTTTGGGGAGAAGAGCAGTGCAAACCCTGGGCCACTTCCACAACCCTGTCCCCTCTGGGCCAGGGGTGGGACCTGGATCAAAGGCTGGCACTGCTCCAATGGTGGCCCTGCAGCGTGGGGGTCTTACTGCATGTCCACTGAGGGGTCTGGAGGGATCTGGGGCAGCAAGAAGAATGTGGCTAGTGAGTCACAGAGGACTGAAGGACAGTGCAGGCTTTCCCTTTGCATATGGACGTTCTACCCCAAGGAGAGGTTGTCCATCCAGGTTAACTAGAGATGATACTGCAAGGAAGGGTGAGGGGCAAATGTGATCTACTTTTCAGTCTTCTAGAAGAAAAGCTTGTTTCTCCTCCCTCTTTCCTTACCCGCCTGTCCCACCATAAAATCTCCATAAAATGAAGATACTTGGCTAAATTCAAAGGGTGAAAATTAAAGAGGCATCTGAAGGAAAGAATTCTAAAGCTCTTTTGATCTGCAAAACTGTGCTCCTGGCAAGAGTAAGGAATTGCAAGATGATTTGAGAGAATCTCAGTGTGACATGAGAGTGACATGAATACCTCCTTGCAGTTCCCACATGACCAGAGGGACAGACAGGGCTTCAGTTAGAGCAGGAGGGGTGTGGAGCAGACTTTAGGAGAACTTTTTCACTTCTAATCATTATAAAATGCACGCAGCAATTTATCAAAAGGGATTAGGGCCCTGCTCCACCTTTGAGACTAGGCGTAGTTAGTTTTCAGCTTGCAGCGTTTGCAGTCTCAGCTTCCATTGGCTGTGGCCTCTATTTTTAAATATGTCTGGTTTTCAAGGAAGCATAACAATTGACATGCACAGCCATATCTCAGTGCCACCTGCAATACCCTGAGGGGCTTATCAGCAGTATCATCTGGAATCAGTCAGCAGTCAAGCAATCAGTCAGCATTGAAGGTCGCATTGTGCATGCGGCACAGTGGAAGCACAGTAAGGAATAAAGATAGAGCATTTCTGAGATGATGAGGTCATTCCACAGAAAAATAATAATAGCAACAAAAACAGCATTACCTTCTATTTGCTTACCACTTTACGGTTGTCAGTAGCATTGCCCAATCCAGGCCACTGTGTCCGGTTTTGCAGATTGCAAATAAAAAACGTGAATGATGGCATCTAGAGTTGTAGAGTGCACAACCTGCCCCACCATTCATGGTGGCCCTGTCACTCATCAAATCTCATGTAAAGCTTTTTAGGTATAGAATTCTTTACATGTTTTAAGTTGATTTCACAACCATTTGGTCCTTGTGACAGTTTTGTGAAATTGCAGAGCTAGTGTCGTTCTCCCCAGACTACAGCTGAGACAACCAAGTTCCATAGTGGAGCTGGGACTGTTTTAGGTAACTAGCAGAATGAGATTAAGACCAAGAACTGGGCCTGGCACAGTGGCTCACACCTGTAATCCTAGCACTCTGGGAGGCCGAGGTGGAAGGATGGCTTGCATTGAGGTGTTCGAGACCAGCCTGAGCAAGAGTGAGACCCTGTCTCTACTAAAAATAGAAAAATTAGCCAGGCTTGGTGGTGTGCGCCTGTAGTCCCAACTACTTGAGACACTGAGGGAGGAGAATCGCTTGAGCCCAGGACTCTGGTTGAAGTTGCTGTGAGCTAGGCTGATGCCATGGCACTCTAGCCAAGGTGACAGATGGGTCTTGACCTCATGTCAAAAAATAAATAATAATAATTTTAAAAGAACCTAGAACTGGTAACTCTTGGTTCAGGGCCATTTCTAGCAGCCAAACTCACTTAACCCAGCCTTTCAGGAACACATCTGGCTGCAAGGGATGGGCTGTTGGGGATTCGCTGGGTACAGCTTCACCTTCTCTCCACACCCCAGATCTGGTGCCTGGCCTCGCCCAGCCTTCCCCAGGGCCAGCTTCTGTCTTTATGCCTCTCCTCTCCACCCCCAGGTTTGAGCGGGAGCAGAACGACACCTTCATCATGGAGATCCTGGACATTGCCCCATTCACCAAGATGCGGATACGAATCGATGGCCTGGGCAGCCGGCCCGAGTGGTTTCTGGAGCGGGTAGACTGTCTGGACCCCTCTTCTTCCCAGCCTGCACCCCCTTCTCCCTGCCCCGCTGGTTTGTCAGTGGACCTTGTTAAAGTACAGATGTCACTATAGAGGGTCATTCCATGAACCCAGCCCATATAATCAATATGCCCTTTGACATGAATTTTTATTTGTGTCCAGTGAGAACTGAGTCAACTGTCAGAGAACTCAGCATGAGCTGGCAACGTAACAGGGACAGAGACCTGAGTAAGGGGAGGCGTGGCGCGAGTTTCCTCAAGGATGTGAGCTGGGAGGATTGAGAGGGGAGCAGCAAGAGCTGGGAAAGAGAGAGGCTGCCAGGTGGGAGCCTCAGGCAGGACAGGCAGGCTGGCAGGGAGCCGTTGGTGCCCGTGTGATCACACAGTTAGGCAACTTCCTCCTTTTCCATCCTGGGCCTCCACCCTCTCTAGGGGGTGGAGTCTGAGCCCAGCCTCAGCAGCCTGGTTGGGGGGCCTGGACCCCTGGGCTCTCAGTTGGGCTGAAATCAGCCTTGGGGACAGGATGCTTGTCTCTTAAAGGAACAATGACAGCGTGGGATTTCTCAGCTCTGCCTCCCCCTCCCCCTCTCCCCAGAGCACGTGTTACTTATAGATATTTCTCTTAGGGTTAGGGTTAGGATTTGTGTTAGCGCTAGGGCCACGGTTAGAGCTAGGGTTAGGGTTAGGGTTAGGGCTAGGGTAAGGTTCGGGTTATCGCTATGGCTAGGTTTAGGGGTAGAGCTAGGGCTAAGGTCAGGGCACGGGCACACACACACAGCCACAGACTCAGTTTCCACCAAGAAAAGAAGGCAGCGGCTCCTTCTTAGGACCTCTCTTCTGTGGTTTCCTCACCTTCCCCACCCTTGGGGCCTCGTGCCTCCAGCCTGCTCACAGGAGTCATTAACACTCGCTGTTCTAGAGCGGACAGGGGCTTCCCAGAGCATATGCCAAGTGGGATACGTTTTGATGGGAACTCATGTGATGTCAGGAGGCCCATGCTAAGTGTGGCCCCAAAGCTGGAGGCCCCTGGCAATGACTGTGATGACACGGGTGATGGCCCTGCAAGCATAGCTTCTGTGTCACACAGGGCCCTGGGCACTCCAACAGGTGTGGTGCTGGCGTTGTGCCTGCCCTCCTTGTACGATGTGTACTAGAGTTCTCGGGCAGCCACAACAAAGTACCACAGACTGGGGTCTTAGAACAACAGACATTTATTATCATTTTACTGTCGTTGAGGGTAGAAGTCCAAGATCAAGGTGTCAGCAGGGCCACGCTCCCTCTCCCTAACTTCTGGTAGTCCCCTGACCTATGGCAGCATTATGTCAGCCTCCACATGGCGTTCTCCTGTGTGCACATCTGTGCGGTATGAAGTATAAGAACACCGGTCATATTGGATGGGGGCATACCCTAATGACCTCACCTTAACTATTACATCTTAAAAACCCTATTTCTAAATAAGGTCACATTCTGAGGGACTGGGTTGGGACTTCAACATATGAATTTTTGGGGGAGATGGGGACAAAGTTCAACCCATAACACAAAGCCTCTGCTCCCCTGCCTGAGTCGGTCCACACAACCCTCATCCCTCAAAGGCCATCTTCCCTGAGTCCCCTCAGGCTCCTCCTCCCCTGTTCAGCCATTAGCAGATTTTTCCTGAGCCAACAATATGGTGCCCACACCAAAGACCATCTGGTAGATATCAGTCCCTGCTCCCAGGTGCTTGTGCCTGACAGTGGCTTGGATGGTCCATTTTTCCTCCACTCATTCAGCAAACATATCTTATACATGATGATAGGCAGCTCTCAGGAAATGTTTCTTGATGAGTTGCCCATTCCCAAATCCCCAAGCTTGGGCAAGGCACACAGGGCAGTCTTTGTCCCAGAAAGGGCCCTTTCCACACTCTTCGAGTCTGGGTCACCAGCATCTATCTTGGGTCTGTGATCTCGGGTGGCTGGGGTTCAGCAGAGGGGGCTGCACTGGTGGGTGGGGGCTGGTGGAGGTGAGGGAGGGTGTCTGCACAGGGCTCCCTCTCCCCCAGATCCTTCTGAAGAACATGAACACCGGAGACCTGACCATGTTCTACTACGGGGACTGGCTGTCCCAGCGGAAGGGCAAGAAGACGTTGGTGTGCGAGATGTGTGCCGTCATTGACGGGGAGGAGATGATGGAGTGGACTTCCTACACTGTCTCGGTTAAGACCAGCGACATCCTGGGTGGGTCGGGGGTCCCTCCCACTGCCCTCGCCCCCACGCTCAAATTCTGGCACAAGTCCTGGTTTCCTGCCAGGGCCTTTTCTTCAGATGGCCTTCCAAAAGCTTCTCCACCCAAGTCTCTTCCATAGCGTGCCACTTTCTATCTGGACAAAGCGCTTCCTCCCAGTGACTGAACTGGCTCCTTCCGCCTCCCTCAGGAAAGTGGGGAGAACATTGGTGGGGAGCATGGTCACACTTTTGAAAATGGGCTGGGAGCTTGACTCAGAGCCTTCCCATCTTTCTGCTGCTGCCTGATGCCCCTCACCCAAGTGCCATGCATCTCAGGCACCCTTGGGTCCCCTTCCACATCTGTGTGCCTGGCCATCTGCTAAGTGCCAGCTTTGGCCTTGGGCGTTAGGATAGAAATACAACCCCCAGACCTTTTCAGATCTGACATTCTAGTGGAGCAACCCCAGAGCAGTGTGGTGAGGCTTTAACAGATGTCTGCCCAAGTGCTGCTGAGAACTCAGAGGAGGGTACCTTGCCTCCCTGGGGAGCAGGAGTGAGGGTTGTGGAGGGCTTCCCAGAGGTAATGCCAAAGTCAAGTCCAGAAAGACAAACAGAAGCCACTTAAACAGATGGACATGCAGAAGAAGGGCCTTCCAAGCAAAAGTGCTGGTGCATTGAAGGCTGGGAGATGAGAGGGAACACCCTCTCACCTAGCCGTGGGGACAATGCCTCCCACCTGGCCTCTCCTATTTCAAGCCTGCTCTGCAGAAGCAGTTGCAAGGAGTCTGGCAAACTCATTCACACTGATTGTAAATGACTAGTAGAAGATTAACTTGTTGGCCATGGTAGCTTACATTTTTTCAACAGAGAAGCATTTAGCCAAAGAATTGAAGCTCTCATGGTAGGATCTCCGCCATAAGTCAGTAAAGCCGGTAAAGGTTGTTTTTGACATCTCCTTTATTCCTATTCTCCTCACAATGGAACCTTCACCCTTATTGCTTAAAGTTCCAAGTGTCCACATGCTTTCAAACTCCTCCATCCTCTCCCGATGCACTCTCAGAAAATAATTGATAAGTTCATTGATAACAACAGGTGTGTGTTGGAAAAGCTTCACAGGCTGGCCTCTTCCAGAAGCATTTGCTTTTGAATTTGGGCCAGCACCCCTATTTGGTTTAAACAAATGATGTGAAGTCCTAGGGTAGAATGCCTAACAGAGGTGGATTTGGGGAGCACAGAATTTCCCTGCTTCCTTCTGAACCCACATTGTTCAGGAGGCAGCCTGTGTTTCTAAACTGCAAAGCCAGTCTACATGGCATGCCTTTTAAATTTGGGTGTATTTCCCCAGAAATAGATACGTTTTTACACTAAACCATTCAAACTTGCTGACTACAACTCCAGTTATACCAACAGCTTTTGCAAGGCACAAAGGTAAGGTGAAGGATAGAATTGGAGGCCTGGGAGTGCCAGGACACTACTGGCCCTTTCCAAGTTCACCCCTGGCCTTGTCAACTCTGAACTCTGTCCACCTGCACCCCTGGCTCCTCCAAGGAGTCCAGGATCAAGGCCAGAGCAAGAAGGCTGTGCGTCAGAGAGGCTGGCACCCTGAGCTTCATCTTATGCACCCTCCAGGAGCAGGCACCGATGCCAACGTGTTCATCATCATCTTTGGGGAGAATGGGGACAGTGGGACACTGGCCCTGAAGCAGTCAGCCAACTGGAACAAGTTTGAGCGGAACAACACAGACACGTTCAACTTCTCCGACATGCTGAGCCTGGGCCGCCTCTGCAAGCTGAGGGTCTGGCACGACAACAAAGGTAGCTCCCACTGAAGGCCAGGGCTGTGGGAGGGCAGCCCTCAGGTCTCCCCCAAGCCCTTCCCTCCCTCCCCGGCAACATGTTGATTCTGCCCACCCTAGGGTGGCAGGCAGCTTACACGGTCGATTGCCACCATGGTGATGCTTCCGGCAGCACGAGAGAGCCAATGTCTCTGGGCAAATTTTAGAGATGAAGCTTAGATCCCCTTGCTTTCTCCCCGAGTGAGATTCTTCTTTGTTTATGATGTTGGAGCATTAATTCTACTTTTTTCAGACATAAAATTAAGGAAAAAAAGGGCTATATTGCCAAGTTCATTTCTCCTGGATTTTCTATAAGGATTATGCTTGTTTATTTATTAATATAATAGTAAGCCCCAAAGTAGTTGAATTCACTTTTAAATATAAACTATATTTATGTTTATAAAAATATAAATATAAATAGAAGGTAAACCAAGTGAAAAATTTTTTTTAACTTCAAAGTACCTAAGGAATACTTTGTTACATCTGTAATGTCTTCATCTGTGCTGAAGTTCATATTCTCAACATTTCTTTGCTTATGATTTTCTGTCTTCAAGCCATTCCATTTTCTCTGGCTTTGGGCCTTTCAGTTCTATTTGTATTATAATTAGGATAAAGTCGTTATATGTTAAATTCCACCTCCTCGATGCCTACTGCTTTCTAAATTCACCTCTCTCTTGTCTTCCATTGAAATTCACCTCTGCAAAGCTCTCTGCTCAAAGCCTTCTTCATCCTTTTCCTCATCTTCTCCAGCTGTTGCCCAGAGCTGTCCTGAATCTTGTGTTTCTCCTCGCTCCTTCCAAATCCCCGCTGAGGACCAGCCTGTCTGTCGTGGCTGCTGATGAAACCCAACTCAGCAGTTTGCCACCTCTCTTATAAAAGGAGCTAACCTGAGTTAAACAGTTAGAATTTTTCCTGTAACATGGAATAAGCTCAGATTAGGCACATATAAAACAGCCAGACTTCAAAGCAATAAAATAATGAATACTTGCACAGTGCTCCACAGTTTCCAGATTTCAGTGCGTCCAGTCAATCATTCGCGTCCCAAGCATCTAAAAGTGGTCATGGAGTGCCTGGGGCTCTGTTAGGTATTAAAGATACAAACATTTGATCCTTAAAAACACTTTGTGAATTACCACAGCAAAAGCACTTCATTGCCCCTTTTTTTACAACCAAGGGATATTGAGGCCAGTGAAGTTCGAATGTTTTACTCAGGACTAGACAGCAAGAAAGACTTGGGTCTTCTGGTATCTGTTCTGATCCACCACACTGTGTGCCAGCCCATCTTGCCAGCCACCACTCTGCACCCACCCAGCCACTGTGCCAGGAGGTCAAAAAAGAAGATGAGGCCATGAGGGGCAGCCTCTTCTATCTCTGTTTTCTATGCCCCCCCATATGTTTATTATTAGGATGTGTGTGGTGGGGGGAGTTTTATCCAGAAAAAGGTGCAGTGAAAGGGGGACTCTTCTTTCTCACCGGTTAGTTCACGTAGCAAAATTAGTCTATGGAAAGAAACATATTGCAAAACATGCTCAAATAGCCTTAAGGCACCTCCCCTCTTTCCCAAGAAGGAAACAAAACAAAGACCCCCGAGGTTTCTTTTCCTTCCCTTTCGTCATCCATCATGATTGTCTTAGGACTAGTAGTGGGCTGCCTGGTGGTTGAAAGTCTATCGTTCTAATCATTAGGAACATCTCCTGCCCCAGACACTCCACAAGGTCAGGAGGAACCTCTATCCATGACACTCAACAGCAATCACTCTGTCAAGACATGTGTAAAAGCACTGAGCCCCTTCTGTGTATGTCCTCAGGACTAATTAGAGGAATTTGACAGATGGGACTAGTGGGGGCAGTGGGGATGGGGTGGGAGGGGCAAGCATGAGGTCTGCCCATCCTAACATGTGTGCCTGCAGTCTCTCCCACAGCGGTGCGGCACTGTTTAGGAAGTATGTTTCTAAACAATGTCCCTGCCTTAATCAGAAAGGAGCACATTGTATCTGTGGGCTTCCAACTCTCTGTCTGCCTACCAATACACACTGATAAGATACCATTACTATTGAGGGCGGGGACCATGCCTTAGTCATCTTTATTTTCATAACTACCTAAAACAATGCCTGGAGCATGATGGGGACTCATTAAATGTTAGTTTAGTTGAGACCCCCACCACCAGGAGAGGGATGAGAAACAGCAGGTTCTTCAATCTTGTTCAACCATATCCTCCACCTTTACAGAACTGAAGGGACTAGAACCTGAGAAGGAAGAAATGGTGTTCCAAGCCAGGCTGAACCATTCCTTCAGAATTCAATTGTTCTGTGAGGCTAGAGAGCAAGGGGTTCCCTGACCATCCAGTCAGGTTGGAAAACAGTAGGGAAGAATTTCATGTAGGCTATGATGACCTCTCATTTTCCAAGAAGAGAAGACAGTGCCAGGGCCGTTTACAGTATGAGTATTTCATTTATGGGGCAGAGGGGCGAGGATGGAGGGAAGGGCCAGACAGACTGAGTTTTCCCTTGTTAACAATCACACTTCTGTAGAAATCATTAACCGTCTCTGAGGGTTGTGGAGCTGTCCAGGGTTCTGACTTCTCTGGCCTCTCTCAGCTCTGGACTCCATAGCCTGGTCCAGGGCTCTTGACTTGGAGCCTGTTTTCAATCTGGCCTGCTAAGGACATCCAGATGCATGGTAATCTAGACTATTGTCAAGATGGTCTAGATTACCATGCACCCCGCCCCCTGCCCCAGTTCATAGCAATGAAAGGCAGAAAGTTGTTGATCCAAGATCAAAGCTCATCTCTGTGTCTCCTGCCTGTAAAGGTCACTATCTCCAACTCCATCATATCCAAATCTGAACCCAAACTGACTAAACCCTTTGTTCCTTGGCTGGCTATTCCTGCTGCTGCCACACCTTCAATGTCTGCCCTCTGCCCTCACCTTCCATCTCAGCCTGTTTCTCACGACGAATCTTCCAGCGCCCTCTTGGGCATTCCTACCTCAGTGCTGTACCATTCCTTCTGAACCATCTAGGAAAGTAAAGGCCCATATATTTGAGAAAAATGTTCAAAAAGCCATGCAGTGACATTTCAGGGATCAGGGTTAATGTTTGTTTTCAGTGTCACCTAAGTGTCCTCCTTTCTTGTTTTTCTCCTCCTACCCGGCATGTCCTCTCCTGAGACAAAATGAGCAATACAATTTCTTTACTACTGTGGCTCTAACAATCCCCATAGTTTTAATATTGATATCAGTTAACAAATAAAATACAATTGGTTCTCATTATTCGCAGTAGTTATGCTCTTCAAAGTTGCTGCAAACACTGAATTGGTGAATACTGGACCATTGCTCCTAGGTGAAATATAGGTTAGGTTCCTCTGAGCCTCTCATCACAACATTTTTACCAACTGATCAATATGTAACCTTGCTTTATATGTGTTTCTGTTTAAAAGTACCTGATTTAATATATATTGTTTATTCATTAACATTGAACTCATGACCAACAGCACTATAACTCATGCCTGAGCAAAGCTTATCTAACATGTATTTTCTCTGTAAGGCACATCACAGCCTTCTTGTACTTAGGAACACTAAACAGCACTTCAGCTTGGGAGCCAACCAGTATGTTTGTGGCCATTTTTAAACAATGAACTCGCCAACAAGAAGCACAAAAATGTGAAAAACATGGCACTAAATAGACCACAAAAGGGCACTTGTTTACAGTATAAGAGCCGAAGCAAGAAGGTGGTGTTGCCTGGTTCAACCTCAGCTGAGTATGTGTGCATTGGGCAACTTGATTTTTTTTGCCACTCTGTGTATGTTCACAAATGACCACATGAGTATTAATTTGGTGGTTACAAATAAATTTTAGCAAATAGGCAAACCCACAAAGATGAAGCTTGTAAACAATGAGGATCAACTGCATCTATTGAGCACTTACTGTCAGGCATGGCGTTCAGGGCTGGGCACAGAGTAGGAAACAGCAAGCAATGTTCCTGTCACCTTGACAACCTTCTAGCAAAAAATATATTCATTAAACAAATAATTAATTTAAATAATGAGGTTTCTCCAAAATGGAGGTCCTCCAGACGCTAGTCTGAGGACTCAGAGACCTTTCTGAAGAAGTGATGTAAACATCAGCTGAGATCTGAGGAATGAATGGGAGTAGCTATTAGGTGAAGTGTGGTGTTTGCTGAAAATGGAGGAACACATTTGAGGCAGAGTGAATAGCACATATCAAAGCCCTGAAATAGAAGAAATCTTGATATGTGGCAAAAACTAAAGAAAAATCCAAAATGACTACAAAATAGGGAATTGGGGTGGGAGCTAGAAAGTAGACAGGAACCAGGCTGTGCATGATATCATGAGCCCTGTCAAGGAGTGGGTCTTTATCCTAACTACACCAAGAAGCTTTCAAAGGATCTCAAGAACAGAAATACCTTTGGGAAGACCTACTCCTTGGAGAAGTTAGGTTAGATGGAGAAGAAAATGAACTTCAAAAGACAGTTAAGAGATTGATGGGAAAGGATGATGTCTTGCAATATGGTGGTAGCAGTGGGGATGGAGAAAAAGTTGAGAGATTTTAGAAATACATAAGGAAGAAGACATGTTCAATGTTTGCCTGAGAAGACCTGAGCAAGAATGGTGAGGATGCTGGAGAAGTTTCTTCCTCTTGATAAATTTTATTTGAAGACCTGGGAGACATCCAAGGGGTGATGTCCAGTGACAGTGGAGTCTGGACCTCAGGAGGAAAGGCAATTGAGAGACTGATCGGAGATATTGATCTAAAAATTGTTAGTAAGAGACAACAGTGAAATCATAAATGAAGAGTGAATGACAGTCTATGGAGGAAGTACAGCTTGAGGAAAGCAGGCCCAGGGAAGATTTCTGAGGATTCCACCATTTGAGGTTACATAATGGAAGGGAAGGAAGAGGAGGGAGAGAAATAAAAGAGACAAAAGAATTACCTCTACAGTTTGTACTTCCAAACTGGAATATACTTGGGGAAGAGGGTCTTTGTCTGGGGAACTCTGTAGTGCTCAAGATTGTTCACCAGCCATGAAATCCATAGATGTGATGTGTTGGCTCCTGGTTCCATAGTTTCCTGGACATAAATTTAATAGAAGAAACATGAGGTCACATTCGTTTTCAAATAGCAAATCATTTTAAAACATTTAAAATGTTTACCTCTCCCTAGCAAATTTCCAGAATTCCTTGCTGAGAAATTTTGTTATACAGCAAAATATTTAAGTCAGTGTAACAAGGGAGAAGGGAGGGGAGATGAACGGCCTTCTGTAAATTATGGATTCATGTTTACTAGACAAAAATGCTCTTCATTATCTGCCCCCCTCCACATACATACACAAATGTCAGGGAACCTTTCTTAATTAGCCTCGCCACTTCTACTCTGTAGTCCTTTTTGTAGTGTGGAATTGCCTTTTAATTCCTGCTATTTCAATCCATCCAGAGAATGGCATGGTACATACAAGTTTGCAGCAATAGGAACTCTCTAAGATTAACTGTTTTCCATTCAAAAAGTTTTCTCTGTTCTTCACTCTCTTCTTTTTCCTATCTCCCTGAACTTGAAGTTCAGCCCTTGTTGAAATTTTACCTTGCATAAAATGTTTCATCTTTTGCTCAAGCTAGAAGTCATTCATAGATAACCAAGAAATAGTTGCACCTGCAATTCCCTTCCTCTGCTAAATTCTTAGGCATTCTTCAAAATCCAGATTAACTGCTGCACACAGTAGCTCACGCCTATAATCCTATCACCCTAGGAGGCCAAGGTGGGAGAATTGCTTGAGCTGAGGAGTTCAAGACCAGCCTGAGCAAGAGCAAGACCTCATCTCTACTAAAAATAGAATAATTAGCTCGATGTCCGTGGTGCACTCCTGTAGTCCCTGCTGCTTGGGAGGCTGAGGCAAGAGGATCACTTGAGCCCAGGGGTTTGAGGTTGCAGTGAGCTATTATGATGCCACTGCACTCTAGCTGGGGTGACAAAGTGAGACTTTGTCTCAAAAAAGAAATCCAGATTAGCTATCATCTTCTTCGTAAAGCTCTTTGATTACCCCATATGAAGTTAGATGCTCCCTACTCTGTGCTCCTAAACTTCTCTGTTCATACCTCTATTTGTAGAACTCACAATGCTGAGTTGTAATTGTCTTGCCAATTACAACTGGTAGACTTTTGAGTCTCTGAAAGGTAGAGACTTTGTTTGATTCACACTTTTATTCCCAGTGCCCTGTAGTTATTTAATAATTATGTTAATTAATAAATAAATTATTGCTTAACATCATCTTGTAGCAGCTTCCGGATCCTGTATGGATGGCTTCATAATTTCATCCTTTACCAGACTTCCATGGAGATCTCTTTCTCCCTTCTAGGTGTTTGAGAGGTCTGCAGATGCAGCACATCATATCAGACATCTTATTAAAGCATTTGTAATTCTCCAAGGGCAGGTGTCATGGTTGGAATAATGTTCCCCACCTCCCAAATTCTTGTTCACTCAGAACCTCCAAATGTGATCTTTTTTGGAAATAGGGTCTTTGCAGATAGAATTAGCTAAGGATCTTGAGATGAAACCATCCTGAATTTAGAATGGGTCCTAAATCCAATGATGACTTATGTCCTTATGAGAAAAGAACATGGAGAGATGCAGAAATAAGATTATGTGAAGATGGAGGTGGAGATTTGAGCTGGAGATAGCAGTTACAAGCTAAGGAACACCAAGGATTCCTAGGAGCCACTGACGCTAGGAAGAGGCAAGAAAGGATTCTTCTCTGGGGTATTCAGACAATACCAGAATGGTATTCTCAGAATGGCCCTGCTAACACCTTGATTTTAGATTTCTGGCCTCTAGAATTGTGAAAGGATAAATTTATGTTGTGTTAGGCACCAAGTTTGTGGTAATTTTTTATGGCAGTCCTCACAAAATAAAACAGTAGGGAAGAATTTTCTAGGGAGCAGTAAAGACTTCCATAAGGTCTCAGTTCAAGTCATGTCTCTGCACCAAAGAATCTTCCTCAGGATTTGCTGCTGGGTGTGAAAATATTCAAGGCCATTGGACCAAGATGAAACTCACCAAATCAGAATGCAGTCTCATCACAGAGCCCGATGTCAGTGGGGTCAACTGCATCAGCTTTAAGGCACAGCAAGGCTGTATGGCCTGGAGTCATAACACCAAAGTTGGTGTCAACTAGTGATCTGTTTGGCAAACTTCTAGCTCCTAAATTTTATAGCTGGAGTCTCCGCAACCCTGAAATTAGTTTAGTGTTAACTGGGACACAGAAACCAATTATTCCCCTAGGCATAAAAAAGAGAGAAGTCCAGAGCTAAAAGGCATCATAGACTAGCTTCTGATCCCATTCTGGATTTGTCATTTAATTCCAGCCACTGGGACCTCTGCCTTATGACCTAACTCCCACCATGCATCCTGCCATGATTATACCTCCCTATCTGTGGTTGACAAACTCTCTTATGTCCTCACCTCCTCAATGAAAGTTCTTTCTATTGTCCTACCTTACTTGAATCCACTCCCCAAATACTCAACGCACTTGTCACTGAATGTTTGTTCTGTCTCCTTTACTCGACTATCAGCTCCACAAATACCATTGTCTTGTTCATTGTTTTTTCCTGAATGTCTAACACACTGCCTGTAATATAATAGAGACTTAATGTATTTTAACATAATTTAATTATGCCCCTATTTCACTCTTTCAGATCTGTCTTTTTATGGTTTGGTTATAGGGAACTCAGTTTTCTCCAGAATCAGAGTGTTCTTTTGTGTCTTAGTGAATCCGAGTGTTCTTTTGTGCCTTAGTGAGTGTGACCATGAACCTCAGACAAATGACTAAGTTGTCCAATACCAGCGGTCCTTCTTCCCATACACCGTCTGTGCACATATCCAGACTTTCTGTTTTCTTGATACGTTTTTCTACTATACAAAGCCTGACAGCCAGTTAACCAATTTCTTCCATCTTGTCACCATCAAAACCTGAAAAAAGAGGGGGTTCAGCACCATAGACAGCTCCAAACCACGCCAACCTTGTAGCTAGTTGCCACTATTATCATTTCGATGCCAGCCTCTCCGAAGAGCTTGACACTCCACACCTACCTGGGATAGTCAAAGACTATCTGATTGCCTTGGCTTCATAACAGCTCTTCTGATCAAAACCCTGAGTCATAGATGTGATTCTCTTTCCTTTGAAGACAGGGAAGTGGGTCTTCTCCCCTCCAACCAGACATCAGATTTGAAAGCAGGATCATATCATTGGTAGGTCTTGAGGCTCACCAGGGAAAGGAAGATTTCTGTATCTTCACTGAGCCCATGTGGTTGGGATACCAGGGTGAAAGAGGAACAGAGAAGTCCAGGTTCTGTACCCAGCTTCCTGTTTATGGTAAATTTATCCACAAGGGATGGAAGTTGAAATATCAATACAAGTTAAAATGACTAAACATATCCTTAAGCTTTCTCTGTGCCACACTTTTTTCATATTTAGTTTGAAATTTTTCCAACTACATTATGCTTCCCCTGCATAGAAATTTAGAAGGACAAATATATTCTGTTTGAGAGTCTTCCACAATAAAAGGTGAGGATTCCTGAAAAAATATCATTTAAGTCAGGTTACAAATGCTTAATTAACTTAAAGCATAGCAATCTTCTCTTCCCCAAATCTACCTTTAAATATTTTTTGTTTATCCAATTACTCTTATTTATGAAAAATTTTAAACATGCACAAAAATGAAGGGAATAGTATAATGGATTTCTACATACCCATCACCCAAGTTCAACAATTATCATGATTTATCATCTTTACCCTTTTTACTCTTTCTTTTCCTGTTTTTGATTGCTGGAGGATATAAAATCAAATCCTAAACTTCACGCAATTTTACTCCAAGCATATTTAGTGTGTTTCTCTCTTTAAAATGGACATTTTCTTACAACATCTCACCACCATTATCACACTTAACTATGACTTCTTTATATCATTCAATTTCTACTCCATAGCAAATTTTCCCAATACTGTGTATGGAATACATGGGAAATATGTAAATTTCTTCCATACTATATATTGAGTAATTTTGTGAAGGATACAATGTATTGAGGAAATACTGTGAATTGATGTAATATGAAGTACACAGAAGTCCCGTTCTTACTGATGCTAATAACGTTGAATAGAGGATACAGTGGCTGTTAGCCTGATTGCTCCATTGTAAAGTTTTCTCATAACTCTTCATCTAATAGATTCCTCCAGTGATGATCAATTAGGGTTACAAATGGTGATTTTCTAATTCTGTCATTTCTTATCCACTTACTAGCTGGAATTTTTCTATAATATTAAAAAAATGTCCCTCAGGCTATTTGATTACCGTGCAATATAGTTCATGGAGGAAAATCAAGATAAATGATTCATTCTTCCCCTTAATTCTCATTACCCAGATAGCTTTTATAATACTGAACAAATTATAACCGGTGTTTATTTTCTAATTTGTCTTGCTCTTCTTGCTTTATCTGATTAAATTAAAACTCTGGTGAGATAAAGAATTTCTCTTACCACAAAATGAATTTATATGTTTTCTTTTGAATAATATAAATTCATAGAAATATTAAAGACCTCAGAAACCATCTATTTTAACCCCACATTGCAAAGGGATGGAGGCATGGAGATATTATTATAACATGTTCAGCTTGGTGGATATGCTGAGACTGCAACCCAGATCTGCCAAATCTCAGAGTGTCACTGTCTTAGATGACGCAATATGACAGTGTTTGTGGAAAGATAATGGCTAGATTCTTATATCCCTCCATAGCTAGGGCTCTGTGATGGTTCCATACCTTACTTTAAACTATCTATTGATCTTGCTGAAGAAATATGAGTTACCCAGATGAACTCTTATCTTGCCAAAGGTTATTTTTAAGGAAGGAGTTGCTTGGTGAAATGAATTATCTTTCTACTTGAAAAGAATTTTCAGTGGTTTACACTGGAATAAAGAACTGACAGTTCACTTCAGAAAGTAAAAATAATTATCAATTCTATGTTTATTGAACGCTAAGTTCATAACCCTGTGATACAATTAAAGGTTCCTAAGACATGGTTCCCACTCTCTAATATCCAACCGGAGAAGTGAGACATACACATGAAAATAGCCACAAAAAGGGTTAGGGCAGTTCATGATCTCAGTAGCAAAGGTTTTCCAAGACATCTGTGCTTATGGCCAAGAGAACGGACAGAAGAGGAATACTGTGGGCCTGGAGATTTTGGAGGGCCTCGTGGAGGAGGGGAGACCTAAGTTGTCCAGAGGATAGGAGGCATGTAGGGTAAGGGAATAGCTTCATGCCATAATGAGGGCAAGGAAATGCCAAAGGGATGCATAATAAATCCATCTCACCGGGATAGGGGATTTGCATAAAGTCTCTTCCTTATTGAAGTGAGAAAGAAGGTGATTGGAGTCAGACTGAAGAGGATCCTAAATATGTAAACACACACAGAGTTAGGCTCTTTTGTCCCATCAGATGCGGAAAGCCACTGATGGGACAGTGCCAGGCAGTAGATGGCACAACAAAATCCAAGGAGCAGCTGCCAGCCTCGCTCCCATTCAGAGTCTGCCGTCTCTTGCCTGGAAGGATTGGAAACGTACACTAGTTCAGAGTTTCTAAGCCTCTTTCCTTAAAGCAAGCTTTGGAACATTTGGGATAAAATAATCAATTCTACAAAGACAGGCCATTGCTCCCAGTGGGAGGGGAGGAGGGGCTTTGAATTCTTTTCCCCCTCCACTCCTAAAACATCATCATCTTCTTCCTTGTTCTTCCCTATTCAATAACAGTGCACACTCATGCATTCAAAAAACACTCATTGAATAATATGCCAAGCATTTTTCCAAGCACTGGAATATAGTGGTGGATAGATCACATAAGACTTCTTCTCTCCTAAGGCTTACAGACTAGTGGAAGAAGACAGACAAAACAATATACGAGGAAACAGAAACAAAATTATTTCAGGTTGTGAAGTGGGCATATGGTGACTGATGGCAAGTGACTGGGGATGAGGGAGCTTCTGCAAATAGGGTGATTAACGAAGGCTTCCCCAAAGACAGGACATTTGATCTGACAGCTCAATGAGGAAGCAGTGCTGGCACTCAGAGCCTGGAGAATATTGTTCCAGACGGACAGAAGAGTAAATGCAAAGTTTCCAAGTCAAGACAGGGTTTCATATATTAAGGTATAAAAAGAAGGCCAGTGTGGGTGGAATATAATAAGCAAAGTTGTGAGTAGTATGAAATGAAATCAGAGGAATGGAAATAGCACCAGATCATGTCAATCCTTGTAGTCCTTGGTGAGCAGTTTGTATTTTATTCTGACAGTGATGGGAAGCCATTGGAGGGTTTTACATGGAGAAGTGACAAAATCTGATTTATGATTTTAAAAGATCTCTATGGTACATGTAGAAGGATATTAATGAGAGAATTGTGTATAGAAATAAAAGTCTGGAGACTGGCTAATTATCCGTCAACAAGGACAAGGTAAATAATTTGTGGGATGAGCATACAATGGGATACCAGTCACCTTTGAAGAAGAGTATTTACATTCTGATATGGGTTGTCCATGAGTAAAAAGGTAAGGTGTCAAACAGTGTGGAGTGTTTTCTATCTTTATATAAAAAGATAAAGTAGAACCCTAAAAGAAGAGACTTTGTAAAGAAATGGATTCTCTAATGGTTGGTTTCAGATGGTTCCCTATTGGTCCACCAGGGCCTGGTAGAATGTCCGCCATCTGACTAAAGGGTGGATCTATCTACCTGTCTATTAATACTGTCCTGCTGCCTTCACCGGCAAAAATCAGCCACATGACACCAGCCTGTCCTGAGCTGTCTGTTCCCAGTTTTATGGCTGATAGGTTCTTAGTGGGAGAAAGTTGCAGTAAGACCCCTGAAATCACACCCAACATTTCCCAAACAAGGCAAGTAGATCCACAGTGAGCACAAAACTGAGAATTAAGCTTCTTTCATGTCAAAGGATTTGGGGTTAGCCACTATTTATCATGGAAGTAGTTTCTTTGAAGAATTCTAACTTGAAAAGAAAGTTGTGGATGGAGTAAGAAAATGCCATCCTTTTAGAGGATAGGGGACGGGGGACCCAGCCTCCCACTGGGCACCAGGGCAAGGCTCCTCCTCTGGCTGTCTTCATCCACACAACAGGGGCAATGCATTATCTGTGGATAAAGTTAAAGTCATCCCAGAATCCACGTTTCCCCTCAGCTCACTGCTTTCCTCTGTCACCACTCTGCCTGGAGCCCAGGAGCCGTGTGATTCAGGAGTGAGAATGGCTAGGGTATAGAGCAGGATGAACAGTGCTTTCCAACAACAGAAATGATTTCGTGATGGCCCACCTCTCCAGATAAGGTCATCCTCCTTCACCAACACACTTGCACCCACTCACAACCCAAAATTCCCATTGATTTCCTATTGCCATGATTTTGTAGAAAGACCACTAGATGCTGGTCCTGATATATTAAACCAGTAGTTCTCAAGGTGTGGCTCTAGGACCAGCAGCATCACCTGGGAGCTAGTTGGAGGTGGAAATTCTTAGACCTCGTCACAAATCTACTGAATCAGAAACTCTGGGAGCAGAGCCCAGTAATCTTCATTTTAACAAGTCCTGCAGGTGATTGTGATAAAGGGCTAGGTTCCCAGCTTTGGCCACATATTGGAATCACCTGGGCAGCTTCAAAGAGTACTGATGCCTGGGTCTCAAGCCAGAGTCTGTAGTAATTAACAAGAGCTGGGTAAGAGCTGGGTAAGGGCTGGATATGAGAGCTGGGTATTAGAATTTCTCCTCCTTCTCTTCACACACACACAAAAATACACATACAGGGTGGGAGTGGATGGTATGTGGAAGACAAAGAATCTCTTCCCGTGGGACATCTTCCAAGACGATCAACAACTTGTGTTCTTTTTCTCTGCCTCCCTCTACCCACCTCTCCCTTTCTTTGCTCCACTCTGGATGTTTTTGAGCTCTGCTTGGATGGGTCTTATCTGCATCACTTCCAGATTGAATGCACTGAGGTTTACTAAGTAGTTTAGTCACTTTCATGATACTATCAGGAACCATCTCAGAGAGCAGCCATTCTGCAAACATACAGGTAGAACTGGCCCTCATGTAGAAAAGTAGAATGATTTATTGCGTTAAAATACAAGTTGATTGACAAAGTAACTCACCACTATTTAACTCAACAGAAGTACTGTAAAATTTAGCTTGTTTTGGCACTCACTGTTTTCCACTTCAGTAAAGATGCATGTTTGCAAAAAAATAAGTACTTTTTCAACATGGAATAATGCTCTGCTAGAACTGCTAATATATATTCCCTGCCCACAAGCCTTAACATCTACCCCCTGCAATCTGGGTGACTGAAGTTTGTGTCCATCTTTGTGTTTCCTTTTGTGCTTTAGGACCCTGAAACCACAGGCAGGGTCTATCTACAGCTGTTGCTTTGGGCAGCATCTGATCCTAGAGGAAGGCTTTGGGGGGGGGTACAGTGGGGCTGCCCCCACAGCCCCAGGTGGCATGAGAAGACCAGGAGTGGGAGTAGAGCACATCCTTGTATTCCCTAGGGGGGTTACCTTGTACACATGTTATAGGTAGCAAGTATTATCTCCCTAATCTGCCAAACCACTGGGATTTCCTCCTACATGGGGGCCTTTTGGTTTGAAGAGTTTTCCAGGACTTTGAAGAGTGGAGAGTAACTGAACCCATGCATGCTGGAAATAGCACATAGCTGTCACAGCAAATGCACATCAATTCACACTTGATGGTGATGCTGTGGTGGGAACACTTCTGAGAGAAGCCCTGCCAGTTACCAGAGAGGCAGCTGTCTGTTCAATATTAGGCCAAGACTGGTCAAATTTAGAAACATACCCTAAAGAAACAGCAGCTTCTAATTCCTCCTATGATTGTTGAACAGCTCAGCCGAGGTTGCCAAACTCCTAACACATTCCCGTATTCAGCATTCATTGAGCAATTACTACCTGCCAATCGCAATTGCAGGCACTAGGGAAACAAGAACAAATAAAACCCAGTCCTTGCCCTCGAGAGCTCACAGTCTGGGGGATGAGACACTAAATAATGACAATACAAAGTGGCCAGGGTGTGGCCAAGGCAGACGCAAGGGGCTATAGGTGTGTGCAGGACACCTGATGCTAGCCTAGTGTGTGATTAGGGAACATCAAAGAAGGTCTCCTGGAGGAGTTCATATCTAAACTGATTCTGGAAGGATATTGGGCGTGAGCTAGGTGAGTCCTGGTGTCAGAAATGATAGAGGTCATCCTTCAGGTTTGTGAACTCTGAAAAAGGCTATTTCTTGGGGCAGAGATCTCCATTACGAATCTGATAAAGGCTGTGAGCCTTCTCCCTGGTCAAATGTCCATGTATAATTATAGCACAATTTCTCAGGGCTCATATACTTCTTAAATCCCACACACAAATCCTCTAGGGAACTCCAAGTTAAGGGATTAGCCAAGAGAATTATGTCCTCTGGGCTGGAGGAGCCCTCAGAGACCACTGAACTCAACCCTCATTTCATCAACAAGGAGACCAGGACCCAGAGAGCACAGAGAACTTGTCCAGGGCCACACAGCCAGTGGATCAGGAGGAAGTGGAAGTTTGAAAGGAGAGGGAGGGCACGTCCAGCTCCCAGTCCTCATGATGGCTTTTCCACAGGGATATTTCCTGGCTGGCACCTGAGCTATATCGATGTGAAGGACAACTCCCGTGACGAGACCTTTCGCTTCCAGTGTGACTGTTGGCTCTCCAAGAGCGAGGGCGACAGACAGACAGTCCGCGACTTTGCCTGTGCCAACAACGAGATCCATGAGGAGCTGGAGGAGACCAGTATGTGGGGTTGGCTCAGGAGGGAGGAGGGGAACGGTGTTGGAATAAGAATACATTGCTACAGCTGGAGGGGGATCGGATGCCCAGGGCAGGCAATAATATGAGGGAGATGCATAAGTAAACACCCCAAATGTTGCTCAGTGAACCTGGAACTGCTAAGATACGGGTGCCAGCTTATGGCTCTGAACCACAGGGACTAATGAGGTGGCAGGAAAACCCACTGCGGACAAATTCATCCTGACCTGAGGCTGGGCTGGGCAGTTTGGTTTGGGGCCCTCTCTGGGTTACTTTTGTATCATGGACTCCATCCAACTGATGCCTGTGACAACGGCTGCCTATTCAAGCCTTCTTAGAGACAAGATGCAGGGGGAGCCAGTATCTCCATCAGCCGCTTTCTCTGTGCCCCTTCCTCAGGGGATATTTAAAGGGAAAGAGTAATTGATCCTGGGGAGATGTGTCTTTAATACAGATGCCAGCATGTGGATTCTACAGAATTGGAGAAGGCTTATCACAGGCAGAGCCTGATGGAAAGAAGGAATTTTCCAACCTTAGTTACTGAAGCAACACTAGCTTTGTAAGAGGTAAACCCCCAAATCTCAGTGTCTTAGCACAACAAAATTTATTTCTCACTCCTTTAGTATACAGTCCAGTGTGGGTGTTTGGTTAGAGGCCTTCTGTGGGGTGATTTAGGGACCCAAGCTCTTTCCATCTGTGTCTGCTATTTCCAGCACGTAGCTTCTACGTTTTTTGCAGAAGGGAAAAGAGAGCAGGGAGAAGGCACACCCCTACCTTCTTAACACATGAACCCACATCCTATTGATGAGAACTAGTCATGTGGTACCACCAGATGCAAAGACACTTGGGAAATGTAGTCCCTGACTAGGCAGCCCCCTTTAGAGGACCATGTAGACCATGGAAGGGAAGGGTGAATCTTTGGTGGAAAGCCACCCACCCACACTCCTCTCTGCCATGCCCTCTAAACCCTCCAATGATGAAATTAGCTGCCTTGAGAGGTGGTGAGCACTATGTCCCTGGAAATATTCAGATGAAAGCCAAGCACCCATTGGTCAAGTTTGCTATATGGGGATTCCTGCCCTAATTCAGAGGCTAGACTCCCAACTTCCATAATTGCACTTCTTGAGGAGTTGATGGGTATCCAGTTTTATTTTAGATGCTCTGAATGATGTATACTGCTTTGTGATCTCTGATTTTTTTCACTGACCTTTGCACCTGTGTCAGTCTCTCCCGAAAGCTCCCACAGTCAGGGACAGCGTCACTCGCATCTGCAGCCCTCTTCAGCCCTCCGCAGCTCTCCAGGCCTTTGGCTTGGCGCATGCGCAGTCAGTTGGTGCTCAGCAAATGGAAGAAGATGCAATCCTTGTTCTTAGAGCCTCACAATCTAGTTAGAGGGAGAACCTTAAGCCCTTCACATACGTGCAGAGATGAACAATAGAGGCTCCACAGGCCACTTGGGGTTCAGTGAAGGAGAGATTTATAAGGCATGGAACATAATCACTGGGTTTCCTTCACAGAGTTCCTGCCAAACAGCTGCTAAGACCTGCAAGACTTGGGTTGGCAGGAGATCGTTGAGGGGAAACGACACTCATGTTAGTTCTGGAAGGATGTGTGCAGGCTGGAGACGGGAGGGCAGAGGTGCAGAGCCCGGAGAGGGCCTGAATCAATCTGTCTGTATTGAGAGACTGCAGAGGGCAGAGCGGCCCCCTCTGAGGGGGACAGGAGCCACATCTGTGTCCTCAGATGAAGGCTCGCCCTGGGAAGAGTCATGGACCCAGCTGGAGCCAACATCCCAACCCTCAGCTACCTTTATTTAACCACGTGACAAAGCCAGATTGAGCACCTACAAGTGCCAGGCCCTAAGCTGACTTCTGGAGACATACCAATGAATAAAATGGAGACACTGCCCTCATGACACTTACACTCTGGTGTCGCTGACCCCATGAGGACAAACGTACTTTTGTATTTGAGCAGAGCATTCCTGAAAGCATTCCACACCCGTGTTCTCCTCGAGTCCTTGCAACCCCAATCCTACACTGAGGGAAAGAAAGTACAAATTCACACCTCTATATCGTGAATAAGGAAAACAAAAGCCAGACAGGTTAAGTGACACATCTAGGGCCCACTGTACCCCACCCCCAGGATGTCTTGTCTTCATCGGGCCTAACTGGACTCCGGATTGAGAGATTTCCCCCATCTCATTTAGCCTCCTGTTCTCTGCCTTCAGCCCCAATTCTTGTTAGCAGTTCTAGAAGCTGCTCCCAGTCTTCTACAAGCATCTGCCACTACAGGTGATTCTAACATGCAGCCAAAGCTGAAAACCATTGGCAATCTTTAGACAATATTAATATCTGGATCCCGCTGTCAGAGATTCATGGTAAGTCCTGGACAGTAAGATCACATGCTCATGTGTGCACATGCACACACAAACACACGCACGCACACACACACACACACACACACACACATACACACCTAGGAGGGCAAAACATCTCCCTTGCTGGGACATCCTCCAGTAGGACCAATGCCTCCTTCTTTATGGCCCTCCCCCTTCCTTATCCACCACTGTTAAAGTTTTCTAGGGCTGCTCAGTCAGCCTTCTCTGTGACACTTCCGGCCCAAACACAGTCCCACTTGCTGACCAACTCCCGAGGGATGAGGCACTCACTGCTTCACCAGGCAATTCTGTTAGAAAACCCATCTTCCTATTTATGCTCTTGAAGTTTCCATCCTTTGGTAGTCCCGATGGAGTCAAACAGAAAATTTCAGGAGTGGTCTGGACCCTTGGTTGTATGTACCCAAAACCCAAATCCAGGCTGGCCTGAGCACAAAGGGAGTGTATTGGCTCTTAGAACTTGCGAGTCTTCGGTGGCTCTAGCTGAGACTTGGCTGTCTCCAGAGGCTCCAGTGGTTTTTTTATGTCTCTGACCCTCTTTTCTTCCCAGCTCTGTTTTCCCTAGTGTGTCACCTTCATTTCAGTGCCTCTGTGGGCAGATAGCTGCTGGCATCCCCGGCCTCAGACCCTTCCAGTGTGACAGCCCCATGGAAGGGCAGAGAGCCTCTCCCTGGGGAGGATTCTGGCTGGGCCGGCCCAGGACTCTCAGCCCATCCAAACAACACAGTAGGAGCTCCCCAGAGTAACGAATGGTCCTGAAACACGATGCAGTGAATTTCTGTTGCCCGTTAGAAGCCCAGAAGTCCTCCTCCTGGCATCCCTCCCTGGCTGTCATGGGCCCCTGCAGTGCCTGTCTAAACACCAGTTTATTCTGCAACTCCTCACACAATGTGTTACTGGATCTTCTCTGCATCCCGCCCCTCCCCTCCTGCATTTCTCGTTCTTCTCTCTGCAGATGCCATGCCCAGCGCAAAGCCTACAGTTCAAGGGTGCTCAGCTCCCCCATCTCCTGTCCTGCCACTCAAACCACCACCCATGCCCCCTAAGCCCACCACAGCTTTGCTGGTGGCCCCTTTGCGCTGGTGACTCCCACGTGCTTCTCCCTTTGCGTGGCTGCTGAGTGTCGCCCCACAGCCAGGCTTGTCCTTGGCTGTGCTGGCCCCATGCTGGGCCACACATTGACCTCTGCAAGGCTCGACACATCCCTCCTACCTGCCCCATCTTTTCAGGCCCTTGATCCTCCTCTGTCCACTTCCTCCTGGAGACCTGTGAGCAAGGTTAAGAGTCACACCTTCCACGTTGTTATCATCAATGCATTGACCATGAGAAAGAGGGCAAGGTGAAGACATGCTGATTGAAGCTTCCTTTCAAAGGACCCTTGATGTGACTGGCAGCTTTTGTTTCTAATCTACCTAAATGCCCTCGCTTACGATCCTTACTTCTCTGCCTTATCCTCAGGGCCGTCAGGAAAGAATTTGTCACAGTTCATATAGCACACCCCACATGTATCATCTCTCGCACCTCCTACTTGAGTTAATCACGATGACATGGAGGTTCCTAGCGTGCCCTGCCTCCCTCCTTGGTGCTGAAAAACCATTTCCTTACCCACACCCAGGATCCCCTTCGAATTTACCACTGTCTGTTTGCAGAACAGACCTCAGCCTCCCATGGGAACACAGAATAGCTGTGGTACAGCTCCCCTCGCTGGGATTGCTGGAGCCCTGGGGGACAATCTGAGCCCTCCCTGGGGCGGAAGTTATGCGCTCTCTGTTCATCTCTTCCTCTCCGTGGGCCACCTGCGTCTTTGCCCAGATTCATTTTACCTGTTCCAGGTAGCAGAGATTCTCCTTGAGAGAAGTCACAAGGGCAGAGGGTTGCTGAGGGGCTGGGATGGGCATTACACTGAGCTGCAGGCAGAGCCGTCCCTTCTCTTAATTGTCTGTATCCTACCTCTGAGATAAAGGCACAGAAACAGAGCTACCCCTTTGGATCCAGAATCCCAAATCCTTGATGGTTCATGTCCTGCAGTGAGAGCTATATGCATGGGGACACTCCAGACAAATGCTTGTTGTGTCCTCCTGTGTGCCAGCTCCATCCCTGGCTTGGCCCCTGGATCCCATGTCGCACCCCCCAACCCCCAGTATCCTCGCTCATGTTCTTCCCTCTGCCTGAAGCTTCCCTCCATTATCTGCTGATTGTAATCATGGCCAAGCTCAAATGCTACCTCCTTCATGAAGCTTCCTGTGATTAATCCACTCATTCATTTATTCACTCAGTAAATATCTATTGAGGGCCTCCTATGCGCCAGGCACTGTTCTGGGCACTTGAGATCCTGTCAATGAACAAAATGACGCTGCCTGCATGGAGCTTACATTCAAGTGGGAGGGGGGAAATACAATAAACAATAAAATACTGAATAAGCTACATAGCATGCTTAAGGTTATAATGATAACAGGAAATAATAGAGCGAGGTAAGGCAGACCAGGAGTATAGTTTTAATTATGGTTGTGGGGTAGACCTCCCTGAGAAGGAGGTGAGGGAGTGAGCCAAGCCGCTAAGGGCAGAGTGGGGAGGGAGGGAGGAATCGCTCCAGGCAGAGGGACCCATCATCGCAGAGCTCCAAGGCAGGCGCATCATTGCGGCTCTAAGGCAGGAGTGTGCCTGACTGTGCTGGGATCAGCAAGGAGTGAGCCAGAGAGAAAGTACTAGGAGGTGAGCTGGGAGAGGAAACTGCCAGCCTCGTTTACTTCTCACCCATAGTCCTTTGGTCCCTGGTTGCAAGGTTATCAATCACATTTTGTCTTCTGGCATAGTCCATGTTTGTATCTGGGGCTGGTGATTGAGTTCTAGCGTCACCCAGAGTCTAGTCCAGTCCTGACACTTGGAGCCCACTCAGCACACTGGATGAGCACCTGCCGTGCAGACTCGATTGAGGGAAGGGCAGCGTGAGGCAGAGTGACAACTGAGACCAAGATGGGAGTGGGACTGCTTGCCGGAGCCGGTTCTCCCAGTTCCTTGGTCTGCCTGGGTCTTTCCCCTTTGCTTTTGGTAGCAGAGCCCTCCTCCCGTTTCTTCTCTTCTTGGTGTGTGATTTCTGTTTTGCATGCCCATCCCTGAGAGCAAACCCCCTCCTCTCTCTGAGTATCCGTCCCCACCGCCTGCTGCCTTCCCCACTGGCTCCCGGATTCGCTGCAGAGAGGTTGCTGCTATAAATAAAGTGGGAAGATCACCCTAGCCCAGAATTGGGGCAGCTTCTGCTTCTGGCCGCTGGACTGTGGCGATTTAAACCTGCCTCCCCCACGCCCAGGCTGTAGCCTAAGAGGGAGTGAAGGCTGGAGGGAGTGGCCGTGGTGCATCTGCCCTGCTGGTGGGCGCTGCTTCCCCTCTGCTGACCTGCCCCACCCTCCCTTACAGCCTACGAGATCGTCATAGAAACGGGCAACGGAGGTGAAACCAGGGAGAACGTCTGGCTCATTCTGGAGGGCAGGAAGAACCGATCCAAAGAGTTTCTCGTGGAAAATGCTTCTAGACAGCGGCGGGCCTTTAGGAAGTAGGAAGCCGGTGCCCACAGGGGATTGGGGCTGGGTGGGTGTGTAAGAGAGGGACCCCAAAAATCTCCCCTTTGGGTGGGAACCATAGGTATGCCAATGGGCCTAACAAGCAAGTACTTACTGAGCACCTACTGTGTGCTAATCCTGTGCAAATTCCTGGCGGTGAAATAGGTGGCTTATAAGAGGGAAAGGAGGAGCTGCATGTAATGAGAGCTCACTCTGTGGCAGGACAATACTACTCACTGCAGACATTGTCCCCCCACCATGTAGACAAGGACCTCTCCTTCCATCAGAGCCACCTCTGAAGTGCTCAGATGCCCACCCCTCTCCCCGCTCCCTCCAGAATTGCTTACGGAACCTCCCCTTCCCCTTAGTACCACTATGCCTTTGTCTTCGTCTGCTCAGGCTGCTGTAACAGAATAACTTAGGCAGGGTGGCTTAGAAGGCTGGAACTCCAAGATCCAGGCACCGGCAGATTTGGTGTCTGGTGAAGTTTCACCTTCTTTTCCATAGACGGTCGTCTTCTTGCTGTGTCCTCACATGGGAGAAGGGGTGAGGGAGCTCTCTGGGGCCTCCTTTGTAAGGGCGCTAATCCCATTCCTGAGGACTCCACCCTCATGACCTAATCACCTCCCCAAAGCCCCGCTTCCAAATACCATCACATCGGGGATTAGGTTTTAACACATGGATTTGGGAGCGGGACACAAACATTCAGTTTATAGCAACCTTTTCTTCACATTCCCTCTACATCAGGACAAAGTCTGGGTACTTAGGCACTTACAGACCACCACAGACTGCCTGTATCCCCTTCTCCATCACCATTCCCCTCACTGGACCCAAACCCCACCCAAGCCGGCATTCCCCCAGAAATGCCTGCAGCTCCACACTCCACTGTCCCATCCCAAGACTCTGCTGAGACAGGTCCCCTTCTGGGGACTCTCCCTCCCTCTCCCCTCTGCTCTCTGGGTCTCATCATCCCCCCAGCTCAACCCCGAGGCCTCACCCTCCTCCAACTCCATCCTTTGCAATGATGTCACCATTCATTGGTGCTGGGACCAGGCAGCTCGTAGAGATTTTTAATTGTGATTGTCTTGTTCCAAAACTAGACGGAATCCCTCAAGGAATGCAGGACTGCCCCCAGGTCTCTTTGCCATCCTGTCCCTGTTCCCTGGCCCTAAGGTGCAGCAGGGCCCTCAGCGAATGCTTACCGACTTCAGTGGGCAAGGGCAGCTCACCCGCCCCACCTTTGTTTCCTGCAGGGGGACCACAGACACATTCGAATTTGACAGCGTCTACTTGGGGGACATCACCTCCCTCTGCGTGGGCCACCTCGCCAGAGAGGACCGGTTCATCCCCAAGAGAGAGCTGGTCTGGCACGTCAAGACCATCACCATCACCGAGATGGAGTATGGCAATGTGTATGTTTTGAGCCTCTCAGTACAAGAGGACAGGGGGTGGGAGGTGTTCCCTTTGGGGCCGAGGTCACTCCAGTCAAGAAGCCTACAAGACAGAAAGGGAAGAGGCAGTTGTATTGTTCTGAAGCTCTCTGAACTGTCCGTCTACCACCAGAGGCAGGGGACTAGACCAGATGACCTTGAGTGTACCCAGCCTTGGAATCCAGGGATGCTTCCTTGGAAGAACGCTGAGGAAGGCAAACAGTGCCAGACAGCAGACTTTCCTTGCCTTCTCCTTCCCTCACTCTATAATGACAAAGAAATACAGCTTCAAAGCCTGCTGTTTACACAGTCATAGTGAAAACCCACCATCCATGTGGGCAGAGTAGAGACCAGAGACAAGCTGGGGTGATCAAATGGCCCACCTGTCTCCCAGTGCCCCAGATATGGGGCTCTGAATTTGTCCTGTCAGGGCCTTCTGGAAACTCAGGCCATTTCTGCAGGATTAAGGGTGTTAGTTACCTGGGCAACATAGTCACAGCCATCAGTTTGTCCAATTAAAACCACTTGGTAATCACATTGGAAGCCAGAAAGAGCCCTGAGGCTCTAGAAGGCAGTAAAGACACTGAGAAGGAAGCAAGGAGGGGTGGCGAGGGGAAGCCAAGGTCAATGCTTGCAGTCGAGTGAGTGAGAGCGGAGTGCTCAGCTCACAAGGCCAGGCTTGCAGGGATGTCCCACCCAGAACCACTGCCAGCCCCTCACCCCACCATGCCCTCTCCCCGGGGCTGGCTTTGCTCATTTCACACCGCAGAGCCTTTCCTGCACTAGGGAAAATGGCCACTGCCCACACAGGAGCAGCAGCCAGGAGCAGGCCCGCTGAGCACAGATGGTTTTCTCAGCTGTAGGCTCTGGCCCTCAGGAACCCAGGCTTCTCAAAGCAATGTCTGTCCAGGCTCAGCCTGGGGCCCGCAGGGTCCCTGGATTTGGGTCCCCCAGACTTCCAAAGCTTCTCCTTTGGGAATTGGACAAGAAAGTGTTCTGATCTCTGGACTTCTGTCCTAGTCTGCTCAGACTGCCATAGTAAAATACCAGAGACTGGGTAGCTTAAACAACAGAAATGCATTTGTTACAGATCTGAAGGCTGCAAGTCTAAGACCAGGTGCCATCACGGTTGGGTTCTGGTGAGGACTCTCTTCCTGGCCTTCCCCCATCCTCACATGGCAGAGAGAGAGCTCTGGTTTCTCTTCCTCTTCTTGTAAGAGCACTAATCCCATTGTAAGGGCCCCACCCTCATAACCTAAGTATTTCTCAAAGGATCCTATCTCCAAATACATTGGGGGTTTCAGCTTCCCCCCAATTCAACGTATGAGTTGGGGACTGAGGGACTCAATTCAGTCCATATCAGCTTCCTTCTTGGGCTGTGACATTATTTGCTGTTCTTTTAGAGAAAACTCAGCCTGGGTACAATAAATCCTGTAGGAGTTGCTGGGTGTGGCTGATAGGACCGACACTGATGAGGATTTGAGAGCTGGGAGACCAGCCCAGAAGAGCGAATGACTCTCCCAGCAAGTCAGGGCCAGGTCAAAGCCCCTTCTGCTGCTTGTACTGCCTCCCATCCACGGAGATTGTGGCTGCTGATACAGCTCCTCTGCAAACTTCCCAAAACAAAATAAAGTAAAAGTCACCCTTGCGTTACCTTTAAACTCACAATACTGGCTGTGAGAGAGAGCTCTCAGCACCACCCGGCACCTCCCAGTCTCAGGAGGGAAGAGGCAAAGGCGCCTGGGTACTAGAGTTGTCACCTGGTCAGCTGTGTGGCCTCAGGCAATTTCCCCTCACCTCCTTGTGCCTCACACGCCTTTGGTGGGAAAGCTAGATACTCTCTAGGGTCTGAGGTAGGGGCAGGACAGCAGGGGGTTCAGCCTGGGGCTCTCAGAAGTCATGGCTCAGCCCACCCCCGACTGCGTAGGTCTCACGCCTATGGTCTTTGATGGATGAAAACCTATCTCTCCCAGAAATGTTGCCTTCATCCAGAGGGGGCCTTTGCAGGTGTGTTTAATCCTGGTGACAACTCACGTGGCCTTGTCCTGGAAGGCTCCTACGGTCTGCATCACAACACCACTCAATTAACACTGCGCGTGCACACACAGCTCCCTTCCAACCATCGCGTTAGCCGCATTTGGATTCCCATGAATTAAATATGAATCGCTTATAAACACAACCACCTCCAAATTTCCATTTTCCAACCCTTTCCAATTCCAAGCCTTCTTTTCCTTTTTACATTTCTGACCTGTTCTCTTTTGTCACTAGTATCCTCAGGATTTCAGTGGAAGGACACATGGAGAGGCCTTTATTTTTAAAACTGCAAACACCTGTATTGCTTCATCCCAACAGCATCGCTAATACATAATCATTATAAGAACTTAAGTATACAGAAAAGTATATAAAAGAAAGTAACAATTCCCTAGAGCCTTACTTATCAGAGATGGCCCCGCCATGAGCATTTTGATGCCCTGACGCTCTCTAGCATTTTTCTAATATCTCACATATGCAATGTTCACAGAAGTGTGATCATATTATACGTGGTTTTAAATATAGAGTGTTTCTTTGTGCTCCTTATTCTCTGCTTTTGCCTTTATTCTGGCTGGCCATCCTGCTATGTGTCCTTCCCCAGCTAGAGGCTGGGCTCTGCAAGGCCCTTAAGGCCTGCATTTTGGTGACCTTATGTCTATTAGAAAACATTTTCTCATAGCTACACCAGGGAATATTTTTCAGCCCTCAAAAATAATGAATTAAATGCATATCAGATGACTTGGAGCAACTCCCAGGAAGTATTGTTGGGTGAGAAAAGCAAGACACAAGAAAACATGTCTTATGTGATGCCGTTTTGTAAAGGGAACACTGACATCCCCATATGTCTATGTATATGTGGTTCTGTGCAGGGTTGGGTGGAATGGAGGGAATTTGGCAGGCTACACCCCCAACTGTTGCATGGGTTATCTGAGGTAATGGGATGCTAAAGTAGCGAGGAAAGAGAAAGGAGATAGAGCCAAGCAAAAGGGAAGCAAAAAAGAAAAAGTGCATTTAAAAAAGCATGCATATGATCAGATGTCTTGTATACTTATATAGAAGTATGTATATAAGTTGGCATATGCATAAAGAAATACATTTTAAAAGAATTTTATAACAAAGAATGCAAGTATGTCCCCCTCTAAGAAACTGTGGTATGTAACAACAATCCAAATTTATCATACGATAAATTAGAGGAAGAAAGATCTCAAAACAGAATAAGGATTTCCTGTGGAATGTCTTTAAATGGCTCACTCTTCAGGGGCCAGGCAGGCCCTGGCTCAGGGTCACCTTAAACAGTGACTTTTCTACTCCAAGCCTTAGTTCTCCCTTCTGTGAAATGGGAGGATGATGATCAGGTTGTCATGGAAGCTAATGAGATGCAAGAATGCAAAGCCCTGGCATTGAGTAATCATGCAGAAAGCCGAGTTCTTTTTGCTGTTAAGAATTTTCATATAAAATTTTCGTATAAAATAGGGCTTGATTTTGCACCATTGGGCACACCCTTTCAGTGCTACATTCCTGAAGTCAGTAGCCAGTGCCAGGACTGGTTATTCCAAAGCTGTTAAAATATCAGCAAACTGGAGTGGGAAGAAACCATAGCAATTGTTCAGTCCAAACCTCTAGCTTTGCCAATGGGAAAATCAAGATCTGGGTAAGGGATGTGATTTTCCCAAGGTCACATAGGTGGTAGGTGGCAGGATGGGGGCAGACCCCAGGCCCTTTTATGCCCGGTGTAGCATTTTCCCACTGTGCCTTCGGACTTCCTCCTTTTAAGTTTTGGACTCACTGCCATTACCCAGAGGCTAAAATTGGGTACATACAAGGTAAGGTCTCGGTCCAAGACCAATTCTCTTGGCCCTGGATTTGATTCTCCTTGTGGTGGCTTCTTCAGTAGAGGATTTTCTCTTGCCCCTTGTACTCTGCATTCCATGAAAACACACACACACACACACACACACACACACACACACACACTCATAGATCAACTCAGTCAAGTGCGAGGGATATGGGAGTGCAGGTTTCATAGTCACATTTCCACTTTGCTCTGCCTGGGATTGTCACCCTGGATTCGTGACAGCACCAGCTGCAAACATTAATTAGTCCCTTTGAGGGAGCAAGGGTGTCAGCAGGTGGGAGTGGAGAAAGCTGGGAGAAAAGCAGGCAACAGGTCGGGGAGGTCTGGTCATGAGGGGTATTGAAGGCCAGTATAAAGTCTTTGCTTTTCACTTGACCTGGAAGCCAGCGGAGGGTTTGGAGCAGAGGGATGACATACGTGGGCTTCATCTCAACAGGATAATGTGGCTGCTGTGTAGAGATATGACCACGGGTAGCAAGAAGTGGGAAGTCCAGTTAGGAGGCTCTCAATATTTTCTAGGTAGATCACGATGGTGACTTGGACCAGAGTAGCAGCAGAGCAGATAGTGAGATACTGGGCAGTATTTTCAAGTGGGCTGGTTCTGGATATATCTTAAAGATAGAGTCAACGGGATTTGCTTATGGATTGTGGGAGGTGTGGGCAGGGGGAAGAAGTGGAAGAATTAAGGAGAAGCTGGTCATGGTGGCTCACGCCTGTAATCCTAGCACTCTGGGAGGCTGAGGTGGGAGGATTGTTTGAGGCTAGGAGTTTGAGACCAAACTGAGCAAGACCAAACTAATTTTTCTTTCTTTCTTTTTTTTTTCTCTACAAAAAAAAAAGAAAGAAAGAAAAATTAGTTGGGCATGGAGGTGTGCACCTGTAGTCCCGGGTACCTGGGAGGCTGAAGCAGGAGGATGGCTCAAGCCCAGGAGTTTGAGGTTGCTGTGAGCTATGATGATGCCACTGCACACTGCCTGTGCGACAGCGTGAGATCCTTGACTCAAAAAATAATAATAATAATCGAGGAACAACCAGAAGGATGGTGATGCCCCTCTACTGTGAATTTCACTTAAGACCTTGCACTCACATTTTAGCCCAGACATTTCCAGCTCAAATATCCTGTCACCTAGGCAAGGACTCATTTGTGGATGACTAGGGGCTTCCAGGGACAGGATGTGATTATGGCCAGCATCAGCTGAGCCCCTCCCCACCTCTCTCCCACCTCCCTGCCAGGTATTTCTTTAACTGCGACTGCCTCATCCCCCTCAAGAGGAAGAGGAAGTACTTCAAGGTATTCGAGGTCACCAAGACGACTGAGAGCTTTGCCAGCAAGATCCAGAGCCTGGTGTCCGTCAAGTACGAGGTCATCGTGACCACGGGCTATGAGCCAGGGGCGGGCACCGACGCCAACGTCTTCGTGACCATCTTCGGGGCCAACGGGGACACGGGCAAGCGCGAGCTGAAGCAGAAGATGCACAACCTGTTCGAGCGCGGCAGCACCGACCGCTTCTTCCTGGAGACGCTGGAGCTGGGCGAGCTGCGCAAGGTGCGGCTGGAGCACGACAGCAGCGGCTACTGCTCGGGCTGGCTGGTGGACAAGGTGGAGGTCACCAACACCAGCACCGGCGTGGCCACCATCTTCAACTGCGGCAGGTGGCTGGACAAGAAGCGGGGGGACGGCCTCACCTGGAGAGACCTCTTCCCTTCTGCCTGAGCGGCTGGAGGCGCCCTTGCCACCCTCTCACTGAGAGGCCTCTAATGACACCTTCCCGCCCCCCGCCTTGGTGGGCAGCAGCCCTGTCCCTCTGGGAGCGCACTGGGGGCCAGCAGGCCACTGAGAGCTTCGAGGTCCTTTGGAAGCCACTATTTGTGGATGACTCTTTGTGGGTTCCTTCTCCCCACTCCACTCCCAGTCTCTTGGACCTACAGGACTCACAATCAGCATGTGTCACAATCTGTGGCTGCCCAAAAATAACTTCTTGCAGTTCCTTTTCCCGTAATCACAGCGATGCCAGGCTGGGACTTGCTACAGAGTGTGGTTGGGAGATTGGGGCTTCACCCAGGGGATAGGAGTGGGGAAGGAGAGACCATCAAGATGGTATATTTTAGGCAAAAACTAATTAACTCTTTTCCCCGAAAACACTGGGCTAATTAAATTATTGCCAACCACACCTCATAAAGAACTCCTCTTAGCATCTGCTCACTAAGAAATGTATGTCTTCCCCAGTTTCAATAAATCCAGGGACAAATGGAGGAAAACATCAGGAGGAAGTGTGTTTGCTGGGGGATTTATGAGCCTGTGAAAAGTAGATCATTCTTTCCATCCCTTTACAGAGAGCACACGGCAAATGCATGCTGGTTATCCAGCCTGTGATTACACAGTCGGGACTCGGCCCAAAGGAGATGGGACGGCACCTGCAACAGCCTGGTCACCACTACACGAGGAGGCTGTGAGGGAAAGCGGGGACCTTGGGGTTATTTGGTTGAGTAGCGCCTGGGCTCTCTGTGGGCAATGTTTGGACTGACAGCCGAGAGGGGATCGGGAGCAAAATGAAGACATGGTCTCTGCCCTCAAGGGGGACGTGATTTTTTTTTTTTATTTCAGCATAATGTGGGGGTACAGATGTTTAGGTTACGTGTGTTGCCCTTGCCCCCGTCCCCCCCTCAGTCCAGGTTTCAAATATGTCCATCCTATTGCGTGGTGCGCATTGCACTCTTTGTGTATGCATATACCCGTCCAAGGGGGACGTGATATTGATGAAGAGGCCACAGCGGATCTGCACATTTGGGCATGCATACAGATACACACAAGTGCACACACACTCCCCGACTGACAGTCACGAAGGAGTCTGGCAACACACAACAAGACCTAGCAGAGCTCAGCACTTAACTTCTGATTTTCCTGCAGAGAGAAGGACAGCAGCAAGCAGGGTCAGGCCAAGGAGTCTTTCTGCAGGAGGGCACCCCGGTACCACTGTTTCTGCTGCCTTGCTGTGTCACCTACCCCCTCTATCCCAGACAAGTCTAAACTCTGAGTGAGGCTTCAGGACTCTGCAGCAAGTTCAGGCAGCTCTCAGAGATCTCTTGGTTAAACCACGGGTTCTAGGGGCAGCCTGCCTGGGTTCGAATCCCAGTTCTGCATCTTCGCAGCGGAGTCTTTGGGCATGTTATTTCATCTCTCTGGGTCTCAGTTTCTTCATCTGTAAAACAGAATGACAATAATGTCTACATTATAGGTTATTACGAGGACTAGATGAGTTAATAGGTATGTGATTTTAATTCAGCGCATACATTACCTTTTTTTCTTTATTTTTTCAACCCCTTGGTCAATTTGCACAGCGCCTGCATGAAATGGTGAGTATAGCCACCATGCTAAACAAGCAGGACTCGTGAGGCAGGAGGAGGAAGAGGAAGGAGGAATCATTAAATAGCTTTATTTTCATCTCTTTCTGTGGAGCTGGTTCTTCCGCTGTGCCTGGATGAAAATTCAGACAAGCTCCCCAAATCCTCTGGACTCCCTTAGATAATAAAAAGTCCAATAAACCCTTTAAGTCACAAAGTCCATCTCTATTCTGTAATCTAAATGCACAGTCCCAATACAAAGGTCAAAACATCAAACTTAAAACGGAGCTTCCTCCCGTCCCCCACACCGTCCTTTTTTTTATTATTTCTTTTTTATATTTCTTTTTTTATTTATTTCTTTTTTTATTTATTTCTTTTTTTTTATTTCAGCATAATATGGAGGTACAGATGTTTAGGTTACGTGTGTTGCCCTTGCACCCCCTGCCCCCCTTTGTTTAGGATCTAAAACACTCCACAAGAGGTCCTCCGGCACCCTTTGCTCTGAAACTTGAGACATT